>ML109491.1:0-25778 GCA_003697995.1 Taxidea taxus jeffersonii | reverse complement strand
TCTGTGTCACCTCCTAACTGTTCCTAACCTCATTTTCCAAATCAGACTACTTATGTGCAAGCAAGCCTTTGCCTCAGCTCTTCTTTTGAGGAACACAGGCTCGGGCATGAATATAGCATATGAGAAGGTTAAAGAGTAATAGTAAATTCTCATACATACTACCCACATGAAGAAGTAGATGGTGGACCCTTGTCTCATCTCCAAGTACTCCCTGCCCTTAGAAATGATTTCTTGTTGCAGCAAATGAGTAAGTTCAAGACCAGAGATACTTCCTTAGACCTCATTGCTACCTAGACCCTGAACCAGGAAACAGCAAGCAAATACTAGTTAAGTTCCCAACTAGAATACTCATAGTCGAAAACCAACTTTACACACATCCATGAAACCCTTCTGAGCATTATCCCCAGTCAAACTGACTTCCATTGATTTCAGCCCCCCTACTGCCCCACATTTTAAGCAAGAACCAGGGCTGTAAACTGCCTTTGCTTTGCCAGATTAACAATAAACAGAAAGTCTCCTTTAGGGATTATCCTTGTATGCAACTGGTCACTAAATGTGTTGGATTCCCTGTCTTTAAAGAGGCAGAAAAAAAAAAAAAAAAAGATCATTTTCCAGTTCATGAGGAATCTTGCTTTTTACTGAATTCACAAAATCATTCTTAGATACATTGTAACTCATGATAGTTTGTGCAGAACATAACAGTAATTTTAGTTAGTAAAGGAATTAGCTTATTTGGATACTGTGTGATCATTACATATTTACTGAGATCTTAATGACTAGAAATCCTCACCACTGCTGCCACTTTGAGATGTGCTGTCCTGATGCTTCTGTTTTCCAGGAATATGCGATTCTGGCTCTTCACCCAATTAGCCCCACCCCCGTGGTTACCAAAAAAGATGTATGTAGAAAGATGAAAGAAAATAGAACAGAATAGAAATAGTCTTCTGGTGTTAGAAAAACACAGCTGAGAATTAGCATTTCTTGCCATAAGGATTCAAGTATGTCAGATCTGTCTGTTATGTACACAGCTCTTTCCAGCCATATTCCCTAATGAAACAAGGGAACTGGTTCTCTGCAAACAGGGTGAGAATTCAGATAAATTGTTAAAAGTAGATACTTCCTGGAAGAGACTCCTGGTTTGTTCTTGAGTCATGGGAATATTTAGCTTACTGACCTCCAGAGAAGCGTTTACCCAGAACAACAAAATGGGATACATTCTCGAAGATGATAGAAGACATTGTTTTTTAAAAAGAAATGCAAGGCCTTATTAGGGCAAAGCTGTTAATTACACACTTCATTATAGTCAAGGTTAATACAGTCTGTGAGAGCAGAGGCCCTTTTTCATCTCTTCCTCGGAACACGGGGAGACAGCTGTTCTTACGGACAGATCCATTATAGCTTATCACTGGCCGGCAGCCTGGGGAAGGAACGCCATGAAATATGGCCGCTGTCACTGAGAGAGCAGACACTGAGCTGGTCCAGGCACAATGGAAAGACAATGAGAACCAGGGAATCAAGATCAAATAGATTGGGTTGCATTGATTTTTAATGCCTGGCTGTTCCGCAGCATGAAATTCACCGATACTCTTGTAGTTATTACATTATTGATCTCTAAAACTGCACAATCTTGCTTTCATAAACATCAGACACCAAAGGCCGTAAATAGTGGTTCTTACATTTTGAAGCCTGGTTAAACCATGTTGTAAAATTCTGCATGTTTGGATTGTATTATCATTGCTTGGCTGTTTATGATTCCTTAAGGTGAAACCTTCTAGTTTCACTGGTCTTCCTGATTAAATAAGGTTGTTTGACCCTTCTTTTTTGTCTTCTTTTTAGGCAGGTCAACAATTTGCTTTTAATAGTTATATATTTGTTGCAAGCCCTTGCTTGTTAACACTGATGTAATAGTCTTCATGGAAAGAGAAAAAATGTGGGCTTCCTTTAAGAGTGATATATTTATACCATCTGTAAAGATCTCCAAATGCTAAAAGGGGGATCCAAGAAAAGACCATGCCTTATATGGCCTGTTACAGTGTCTTGGGGTGTTTCTTTGTCTTTTCGGTCTTTGGTTGTGTTTGTTTTTGCTGCAGATAAAATTTCCTTCTGAAATTTTCCAATATCCACAACCACACCTTTACTTCCACGGCACTCGGTTCTTTTCATCAATAACTAAGATTTATAGCTTCATACTGAGATCATGATGCTATAGAGGCAGGTGTGCCAAAATAGTGAAATCTATTAAAGTATTCATTTTAGTTAACCATTAGAAATATTTCACTCCTATAGGGAACAGGAAAATGTTGAAGAGTGTAGCTCCTAGCAGCCAACTGTAACATCAAATTATTTTAACACAGTATGTATATATGTAATACTGTATATGTGTGTACATGCATATATAATGTTATCTATGTATTTAACTATATACATATATACAGTATATATATTTAGTAAAATATATATGTTTAATACACACACACACACACACATATATATAATCCTGAATCCTATTAAACTGAGAAGTATATGCCAGTTTGATTTCTTTTTTTTTATTTTAAAAGTACCCTAGTTGTCAGGGGCGCCTGGGTGGCTCAGTGGGTTAAAGCCTCTGCCTTCAGCTCAGGTCATGATCTCAGGGTCCTGGTATCGAGTCCCCCATTGGGCTCTCTACTCGGCAGGGAGCCTGCTTCCCCCCTCTCTCTGCCTGCCTCTCTGCCTACTTGTGATCTCTGTCTGTCAAATAAATGAATAAAATCTTTTAAAAAAAAAAAAGGTATCCTGGTTGTGGAAAATACACTAACCCCATTGAGTACACAATGTGAAGAGCAAAACACCAGCATTAACACTGCCTGGGAGCTCATTCAAGATGCAGAATCTCAGCCCCTTCCTCAGACCTAAGGCATGAGAATCTCTCTTTCATAGGATCTTCACATGATTTGTGTGCACATTAAGACTTGAGGGTCACAGGCCTAAAATATATAGTACCCTTAATCTCCCCACCTAGAGATGACCATTGTCAATACTTTATTGTATTTCTATTAATTTTATTATTGTATATATATCTTTCAGCTTAAATGGTTGAAAGTCTAATTTTGTTAATTTTTATGACTCAGACACTACCTTTGTAAGAAAGATACCAATGGAGTGCTGACCATGACTTCAAACTATCCCATTTTTTTAGATATATAAGGAATATTTATTTGACATATATAACAATTGTAGTTAATTATATATATCTTTAAACTGAGGAAATTTGTATTTTGTATCTCAAGTTATAAATAATAGTTTTTAAAATTCTAAAACATCAATTCTTCCATTGTATAAAGCTATTGATTTATTCTGTTATTTGAAGCTTTTTCCCCTAAATTATTATCAATCTGATTTAAAAGTAAGTTTTAACTTATAAAATAGTGAAATATCTACCATTTATTAGTACTTAGTGTATTCTAGAAATTGTGCCAACTGTTTTACCCATATTATTGAATCACATTAACCCGATGAGGAAAAGATTTATTCTTGCCATCTTATGGATTAGAAACCATGGCTTTAAAAGCTTAGGTAACTTGCTCACTGTCACATAACTGGTAAGAGCTGTGAGCCTGATTCAAAACAAGAATAAAAAGCACTACATTGTTTTTTAAAAGTGTTTCTTATTCAGTGAGAGTCTTTTTTTCTTCTCAGTAGCATTTAGCTCATAGCAATTAATTTTTCTCCTTCCACATTTACAAATATATAGAAATCTGTTTATTGAATTTACTGCTGTAATTTTGTGTGCAAACTGAGCATACATCTCTAGGTATACAATGATAAGTGCATGGAAACAGCAGACACACACCCCCCAACTCTGAGGTCCCAGATTAATTTGTGTGTTGAAACAGTGACCCTCTCATCTCCCAGAAAAATCTAAAAGAACTTACTTGGGTTTTCCATTTTTTAAATGTAAGATATTTAAAGCATAATTAATGAGAGAAAAAAAGGAACTCTTCTAAACAGAACTTCATGATGTTATCACTTAGTCATTTTAAAAATACTTACAGAGAGTATGGATATAGGCACATTCTAGATCTCTGTTACAGCTTTAGCAGTTACTGTATGGATGTGTGGGCGAATGGATAGGTGGTTGGATGGATACACTGACAGATGATAGATAGAAATCTAAATTCCTTTCTCACAGTATTCCCCAGAAAAAAAGTGACAGTTCCAAGCCTGCACAGTCAGCTTATTAATGAAATCGGAAGAGTTTAGTGGGAAAACAGGAAAATTTAAAGGACTCAGCGGTTTCAAAGGAAGTATTCAATAATGTTCTGATCACAAAGGAATCACCCGGGGAGGGCTTTTTTTTTTCCTTCTTAATATCTGTATCCTGGTAGTGAATTTCTAAGACTAAGAGTGCAGTTCCATCATAGCCATTTGTTAATTTGCTGAAGATGAACTAACAGGTTCTCTGGATACAAATTCCTCAGGACAAGTGATTGAAATGCTAATTTGGTATGAGTGGGGAACATTTTCTTCTGTTATCATATTATCCACATAGCCCTAAAAATGGTGGCATCTTAACCGACTCTGATCATCTCTGTCCCTCCATCATTGAGTAAGTGATGAGCTGGTAATCACCTCTTTTTTTTTTTTTTTTGCCTTCTGTATCTATTATTTCCTCTTGCACCTAGCTCATAACTCTTTCTTCCTGAAAACTTTTCAGGATTTTTAGTTCGTTCATCTCTGATCTTTTCTTTACTCCATAATTTCCATAGTTTAGCCTTCATTGACGAGTTGTGTTTAATGTTCTTTACTCATTTCAGATTTACAAATCTGTGTCTTCTGGAAGGCAGTAAACATGTACATTGGCATGTTTCAAAACCATTATATATTCCCTCCCCCCATCAACCTCTCCAATTCTGGAGGTGGCTGGGAGGGCTATCACTAGCTATCAAGTGATAGTGTCCTTTTTATAAATTGGAGACTAGGTCATGAAAAAAAGAATGAAACTAAATCACAAAGCAAATGTGGCTGAAATTAAGACCAGAACCTAGAATTGCCCATATGGTATAAATTCAACAACTCATCGCTAGGGAGTGAAGTGAGCAGTAGAAAATAAGTATTTTATTGACCCGTTTTTGATGGTTTGTGATGTCACACACTAAGCGTTTACATTGCCAACTGGTGCTATTTTGTTTAGCACAAAAGAGTCTGAAGAGTATCTCAGAAAGAGAGTTAGACTAACGAAGTAATGCAACATTCATCGTGTGTCGGCTGTACTTTGAGAGAGAGAGAACACTAGACTGGAAAAGAGAGGATTTGGGTTTGAATCCCAGGTCTGTTACATGTCAGTGGGCAAAGTCAGCTCTGAGATTTAGTGTTACTCAGGAAAGGAAGGAGAAGGCCTCCATGATCTCTAGATTTTTTCCAGCACTAAAATGCTAGAAGTGATTCTGTTGTCCAAGAGCTGAATATTTCATATATTCAGAGATAGGAAGGGTGGAGGCAGACAAGAAAGATTAATATTGTTTAAGATGGATAGAATTTAGAGAAATGATTTTTTTTTCTGGGATACAGACCCAAAGATTACATTGAACATGAAAAATTGCAATATAGTTAATGATTATTTGTCAAGTTCAGAGAAAGTCTGGATAATATTTTAGTTAAAGGATTATCCAAGCAGGTCCAATAATTGAGAAGGTACTTAAAGGCCTTGGCATACCTTATAGTCATTATTCATGTGGCATATCAGTCAGTATGAATGCCCGGGATTAGAAATACCGGGAAGCTACTTTTGGGGAAGACCATGAATCCCTGAGAACATTTCACTGAGTAATCTGCCAGGTGTTGATAGAATAGGAATGTGCAAGAGTACAATCTCTGTCCAGAATGCTGGCTAAAAAGACTTTTAGTTGGTCCACTGTGATATAAGCAATACCATTTTCTTTTTCTTTTTCTTTTAAACAATACCATTTTCTTAAAAACGTATACAAAATGTGGGGCATCTGGGTAGCTCACTCAGTGAGCATCTGACTTGATTTCGGCTGAGGTCATGATGTATAGATCGTGGGATCAAGCCCCACTTTGGAGTCCTTGCTCAGCAGGAACTCTGCTTAGGATTCTCCCTCTCCCTCTCCCTTTGCCCCTAACCTCCCTCACACACTTGCTCACTCACTCTCTCTCAAATAAACAAATAAGTCTTTTTAAAAATTTGTACAAAGCATTATTGAAGAAGAGAGGCCAGTTGTTAAATCCACAGAGAGTGGCAGTACCTATGTCTAGGAAAGTTTGAAGAACACCCTGAGCAAATAGTAAGAGAGTGATAAGCAGGTAAGATACACCTGAGATGAAGTTGGAAGCTGCTCAGATAGACTTGAGAGTTTTGAGGATGAGTTTCTAGCATTTGTACTCAATGCATCAAAAGATGTCCATTTCTTCCTTTCCTCTCCCCTATGGTCACCCTTCCCTGTGCAAGTTATTGCTTCTCCCAAGTTCATCTGTTGTAGTGGGCGTAGATGTTCTTGCTCTGAGAAAAGGTCCTGATGTATATATGACACCTGGTTCTTTTTCTCTCTGGGGGATGCTCACACAAAACATCACCTCTTTGGACAATCCATTTATATGCCACCCCCACAAACAATCATAACACTCCATATAATGGAATACTATTCAGTGATTTTAAAAAAGAATAGGGCAAAATTGGCTATTAATTCACAGAACAACCTGGCTTGACCTTAAATGCATTATAGTAAATGAAAGAAGCCAGACCAAAAGGCTGTTTGAGTCCCTTCATATGATATTCAGGAAAGACAGAACTATAAGGATGGAATACAGATCAGCAGTATACCAGAGGTTTGGGGAGGAAGTGGTGTCTCACCAGGGGAAGCTTAGGAGAATTTGAGGGGGCAGGTGTGGAACTAATCTGTATGACACTGTAATGGTGATACATGATGCTTCCAATTTATCAATACCCACAGAACTTTCCAGCACAAAGAGTAATTTTTTAAGCCAACCAGGAGATCAAGAGGATCCCAGGATGGAATACAACCTGGAAGAAGGATGTAACTATTACAATGTTATTGAAGAGGGTGTTACTAAGTAACTTTGGACAACAGGGCTTTCTTTGAATGGAAGCTTTAAGCCCAAAGCCCCCCCAAAAAACCATACTAAACACTATACTTTCTCAGCCAACAGTGTTTCCCATGGTGGTGTGGGGTCATAATTCTGAAATGGCTACATCTACACACTGGGATTGAATATCCAAAAGAATGGCAGATGAAGATTCAGGATTTTCACCAACAAATAAGAAAGAAAGCTGGAATGAACCATGTGGTCCTAGATGAGATTCAGAGACAACAGTAAGAATTCATGTTTAGCTTAATACAGTTACAGATGGACATATATATTTAGAAATTTCTGTGCCAACTGGAGGAAGTGTGTATATTCACGGATTGCCTGGCTCTGTTCACTGAGACGGCCTGGAACCAGTGTCATCCCAGTAGCAGTGAGCACACCCAGCACCCAAATTACTAGTATCTAGTGTCATTATCCAGTTCAAGGAACCAGGCCCCTTGGATAAATGGTGGATTCTAGGGCAAGGGCGGTGGGGGGCACCTGGGTGGCTCAGTGGGTTAAGCCTCTGCCTTTGGCTCGAGTCATGATCTCAGGGTCTTGGGATTGAGCCCCACATTGGGCTCTCTGCTCAGCAGGGACCCCGCTTCCTCCTCTCTCTCTCTCTCTCTCTGCCTGCCTCTCTGCCTACTTGTGATCTCTGTCAAATAAATAAGATCTTAAAAAGGGGGGGGTGCAGGGAACTGACAAGATGAACCCAGGGCATCTTGTAGACCCAAAAGGTAAGGAAGGGCTCAAAAAATAAGAAAATGGGGGTTTGTGAAAGGGACAGAGCAGCCGGTCTGAAAGAACTCTTAATAGCTAAAGCTGGAACAATTATAATCCAAAGAATAAAGCAAATATCCATGGTTTCTATCCATACTGACACAACTGAATAATTGAATAAATAAGTAGATTTATATAATAAGTCTTCTGTGCAGAAGAATTCCACATATGTTATGTAGATATCCAACTCAAGGAGGGAGGGTGGTTTACTTCCAAGGGTATGGTTTGGAAAGCAGGGAAGGGAGGGGAATGTAACTCTACATGTGGAAACCTGGCCAACTCTACCTGGCCAGATGACCAAGGCCAACATCATCAGTGATAAGCCATGTTGATGACAGGCACGCTGGATATGATGTGATAAAATTGGTACCTCACTCCATGATCTCCCCTCACCCCTTCCCGAACCAATAAATTCAATTTAACCATGGGAAAAATATCAGACGTTCCTGGTTGAGGTATATTCCGTGGAGCCCCTGACCACTCTCCCTTGAAACTGGCAAGGTCATCAGAAACAAGGAAAATCTGAGAAACAGATCATATCCTGGATGGGACCCTGGAACACTAGGAAAGGAGCTCATGAAATTCACATAAACTCTGGGGTTTAGATAATAACAGTATAAGATATTAAAAGTACAGTAAGGGAGGGGCACCTGGGTGGCTCAGTGGGTTAATGCCGCTGCCTTCGGTGGGATCGAGCCCCGCATCGGGCTCTCTGCTCTGCGGACAGCCTGCTTCCTCCTCTCTCTCTGCCTCTCTGCCTACTTGTGATTTCTGTCTATCAAATAAATAAATAAAATCTTTTAAAAAAAAAAAAGTACAGTAAGGGATATATGAGTATATTCTGTATATTCTCTTTGCAACCTCTCTGTTAATCTAAAACCATTCTAGATCAAAAGTTTATGTAAGGGGTGCCTAGGTGGCTCAGTTGTGAAGCGTCTGCCTTTCTGCTCAGGTCATGATCCCAGAGTCCTGGGATCAAGGCCCACATAGGGCTCCCTGCTCCGCGGGAAGCCTGCTTCTCCCTCCCACTCCCTCTGCTATATTTCCTCTCTTGCTGTGTTTCTCTCTGTCAAATAAATAAATAAAATATTTTAAAATAATAAAAAATAAAAAGAAAATAAAAGTTTATTTAAAAGAAAGGGGTATAGACCAAAAGTCTTAGTCCCGGACTGATTGGATAGAAAAAAACAAAATCTTGGCTTTCATCCTGGAGACTTTGAGAAGCGCTGATCTTATAAAGCATATGCTCTGGGAAAACTTTGACTTTTCCCTCTAGTTTGAAACCCTCTCTTCTACTGGGATGATTTTGAACTCCTTTGCTACATGCTCAAAGGTATTTTTCTCTTAAAATCCTGGAAGACTGAAGTCACAACACTTTGTTCTTTGTTCTTTGATCCACCCCCATCATCTTTTGCGGCAAACCTTGTCATTGTGAAGGCACAGCTGACTGGCTTTGTGAATGGTTTGTGATTTCTTTCTGTTCCTGGTATTCCGGTGTTATTTAGGTTCGTTAAAGGGAACATTTGGGCTTGGCAGTTAGTCACTAAGATTTCAAGTATGACTGCGTCAATTACTAAGCTGTCCGGACGTCAGCGATGATGACACCAAAGTGTGGCTCTATATCACATGGGATCACAAATGAAATCTCCCAAGTAATCTTCATGCTGTTCCTTACTTACAGTTCAGAAAGGGCCTTCCTCCTCCTTAAAATCTGGTAACTTCAATTTTCATATGTCTTCCATAAAAAGCTTTAAAAAAAGTGGAGATGCAACAGGGGTGGGAGTTAAGGGGGTAGGAAAAGAAAAAATGAAACAAGATGTGATCCGAAGGGAGACAAACCAAAAGAGACTCTTAATGTCATAAAACAAACTGAGGGTGGTGGGGGGGAGGGGGGTTGGGAGAGGGTGGTGGGGTTACATTATATATTTAAAGAAAAATAAAATTTTAAAAAAAAGCTTTAAAAAAAAAAAGAAAATGTGCCCATTTCTAGATATATTAATACTCACATGACAGTGTTTGCTGGTTTTGCAAATAATCTGAATAATGAATGGAAAAAATAATAAATATTTTCTTGCAAGTTATAGACTTAAAATTATAATCAGTTTATTGTTAGGTAGTTAGGGTTTATTATTTAAGGACGGGATGGGGTGGGGAGGAGGTTTCCCCTAAACTGGTAAGTAAGACAATAATTGCTTATATAGTCTTATATAGTCTTCCAAATGGCTTTTTGATGTTTAATTGATCTCTCTATTGAGTGAAATAAAAGAAAATGTGAAGCTTAAGACCATTTGCAATTTAAGAATATTTGACTTATTTCACCACTGATATCAGTCAACAATTTTTGTTTATTGTCGCTTTTTAGGGGATTCCCTGAGGTCTTTTTTCCTGTGTGGTTTAAATTAGATGAAGTAGGGGTGGGATTCCAACATTAGTCTGAAAGCATGAAATGTTTTCTTTAAATGAAATTGCCTTTACTGTTTCCAGACAATCGTTAGAGGAACTAAACCGTGCAAGGAAACCTCCATCAACGGCCTGCTAGAGGACTTTGACAACATCTCCGTGACTCGCTCCAACTCCCTAAGGAAGGAAAGCCCACCTACCCCAGACCAGGGAGCCTCCAGCCACGGTCAAGGCCATCGGGAAGAAAATGGCTTCATTACCTTCTCACAGTATTCCAGTGAATCTGATAGCACTGCTGACTACACGACCGAGAAGTATCGAGAAAAGAGTTTTTATGGTGATGACCTGGATCCATTTTATAAGAGCAGCCACGTGGCCAAGCAAAACGGGCATGTCACCAAGACCAAACACGGGGAGGCCCACTATCCCGAGGTGAAGCCTTGGAAATCCGATCTCGCCAGATTTCCCCTTGATTATCACTCACACTTAGACTCGCTGAGCAAACCAAGTGAATATGGCGACCTCAAGTGGGAGTACCAGAGAGCCTCAAGCAGTTCCCCTCTAGATTATGCATTCCAGTTCACGCCTTCTAGAACTGCGGGGACCAGTGGGTGCTCCAAGGAGAGCCTGGCATTCAGCGAAAGCGAGTGGGGACCCAGCCTGGATGACTATGATAGGAGGCCAAAGTCATCCTACCTGAATCAGACCAGCCCTCAGCCCACCATGCGGCAGAGGTCCAGGTCAGGCTCAGGGCTCCAGGAACCCATGATGCCCTTCGGAGGAAGTGCATTTAAAACCCACCCCCAAGGATACTCATACAACTCCTACACCTACCCTCGCTTGTCCGAGCCCACAATGTGCATTCCAAAGGTAAAGTTCTCCTTCCCTCCCATGTGCAGGCACCCCACAAATGCGGTGCTCACGTGACCTTCTCACATAGATTCTAATGTGATGGTTTGCCTTTTAAGTGGGAATCCATATTGAACCCTACCCGATTTCCATCCACAAGCCCCCAAGGGCAAAGAATATAAGGCTAGGCACGTTTATTCATTAAAATCAAAGTCTCTGGAGATCTCCTACAGGGTTTCTGATTAAAAGGCAAAAAAAAAAAAAAAATCTTTATTTGAAAGCTACCCTGATACAGTACTATAAATATTGGGTGCTCATATTATACAAAGTCCTCTGTTAAGGAGCACATGATTGTAAGCCACTAGATGGGAGGAATACAGTGATTCCTGCATTCTGGCAAAGTTTACAAGCATCTGTTGAAAAGGGAAAAAAAAAGTCAGGATTACATGGTAAGTGTTTAATAAAGTTCATTTTAAAGTTCAATTTTAATATACTAACCATTCGAACAGGTATGGGGTGATAGCTCATTGTGGTTTTGATTTTTCTCTGATGGTGAGTCATGTCTAGAACCTTTCCATGTACCTGTTGGCCATTTGTATATCATCCCTAGAAAAATGTGTTTTTAGGTTCTTTGTCCATTTTTTGATTGGGTTATTTGGTTTGTTTTTTGTTTTTGCTATTGAGTTGTATGAGTTCCTTATATATATTTTTAACCCCTTATCAGACATGTGGTTTGCAGATATTTTCTCCCATCTCATCAGTGCCTTTTCATTTTGTTGATCTTGCCTTCACTGGGCAGAAACTTTTTATTTTGACGTAGTCCCACTTGTTTTCTTTTGCTATTATTGCCTTTTGGCATCAGAGATGAAAAATCATTGCCAAGACCAATGCCAAGGAATTTACCCCCTATTTTTCTTCTAAGAATTTACAGTCAAGTCTTCAATGCATTTTGAGTTAATTTTTGTATGTGCGTAAGACAGGGGTCCAGTTTCCTTCTTTTAGATGTAGCTGTCCAATTTTCACAGAATCATATACTGGAAAGACTATCCTTTCTGCATTTGTATATTCTCAGCTCCTTTGTCAAAAATTGACTGACTGTGTATATATAGGTTTATTTCTGGTCTCTAATGTGTTCTCTTGATCTATGAGTCTTGCTTTTTTGCCAGTACCATCCTATTTTGATCACTATAGCTCTGTAATATAGTTTGAAATCAGGAAGCTTTGTTCTCCTTTATCAGGATTGCTTTGGCTAGTTAGGATCAAATATGATTTTTGTGTGTGTATGACATATTTGAGCACTCATGGAAGGAAGCTGTTTAGGTCAAGATCATAGAGGAAGTTCTGTTCAGATATAGTAACATTTCAGACCTGGGGCCATATTTGGTCCATTGATCTATTTTATCTACCAAATAGTCATTCTCAACTTCTGATAAATCAAGATATTTCACTTAAAATCTTCAACTTCTGGGTTTTAAGCTTCTCTTAAAAAAAACATGGGGGCAGGGGAATGATCTGATACCCCTGGGCCCACATTTTCACCTAGCACTGGGAATGGAATTGTCTAGAGATAAATGCTACCCATTAGAGGGAACAGGCCCTGTCCAGCCCACTTCATTCATTTTCTCCATTAGCCTAATCCCTAAAGGCATTTGGGATTTAAAAGGACCACCACCACCACCCCTCCCACAACCCCTAACAGAAGGAGAAACAAAGGCAGGGAAGTCATGTATCATGTTTAAGTTTTCAGTTAGTTTCATAGTTAGTTTCATAGTCAGTTTCATAGTTAGTTAAGGATGAAATCCAGGTCTGGTCTTTCTCCTAGTCCTGCATTTTTCCCTTTACGTGGGCATATGTTATTTAAGGGGCTCAATTGCATTTGCCAGTAAAACCCATGAGAGGGCCTAGTGACCACCAGAATGCTAGGCTAAGTAAAGGAATAGGAAGAGGATAGGGGGGAGATAATTTGATTCATTCCTTGCTAGATCCCTCTTCCTACAGACTTCTAAATATAAGGCAAAGCAGATCTGCTCTGAAATCTAGTTTTGTTAATCCCAGAAACAATGCAGAAAACTATTATGGCTCAGAAAAAAAATACGTAAAGCAAAAACAATGCAGAAACTCTTGTGGCTTAGAAAAAAATAACATACTAGCCCTTGGGAACTTCTACCAAGAATTTTTCAGCCCTCATAATCAAGGGCCCCAAAGAAGCAAGCTGCTGTTCCATTTCACAGGAGACCCATGAGAAAATCACAAGAAGAGTTAGTGGGAGGGTAGGAGGTGGGAGGCATGTTAGTAATTAAAATGTTTACTTGATTAAAAATATAACATCTCTCTAAAAAGACTTAGGTGCCTGTGACTTTAGAGCTGTACTCTTAAAAATCTACCAATCACACTTGGATTTTATGTTTAGGGAAGAAATAGAGATCACGACTCAGATAATTTGGCTGTGACTCATGGAAAGTCCTAGAGGCTGGTGGGTCATGTTCACATCTCAGTTAATATGTGAAAGCATGCAGTTTGTGTGGGTCTCCAGACAAAGCAAAGATGAGGAGGGAGGGGTATGTGTAAGTGAGAAAGAGACAGGCAGATACCGTTAACCCATAGAAGAAACTCCTCCAGTGCTATTGACCTACCTGATTTTCCTGTTGACAAGACAGGAATCAAGGATGTTATAAACCTGTAGGTATCATCTATCTCCCTACTTCTGAATGTCTGGGGCTAGGGCTGGGCAGATAAAATCTCGGGCGACAAATGAAGCCAAACAAAATACATCCACACCACACAACTATAAAAACAGCCTGATGTGGAGGGGCACCTGAGTGGCTCAGTTTACCCAACCCTGGGTAAACTCAGGGTTGATCCTCTGCCTTCGGCTCGAGTCGTGATCTCAGGGTCCTGGGATCGAGCCCCCCATTGGGCTCTCTGCTCAGCAGGGAGCCTGCTTCCTCCTCTCTCTCTGCCTGCCTCTCTGCCTACTTGTGATCTTTGTCAAATAAATAAAAAATCTTAAAAAAAATTATTAAAAAAAAGAAAAAAACAGCCTGATGTGGAGGGAGAATGCTTTCCACCATCCCCTACAGACAAGTCTGCTTCACAGGGAGGGAAACTGGCTAGAGACGGTGTCACCGGGCCTCTGATTTTGCTTATTCCCCTGTTCCCCAGGGAACAGGCGGCCGCCAGCTCGAGTGTGTTGGTGCTGACCCAGCAATCTGTCCCCTGCTCTGGATCCAGCCCTGAGAAGTCCCCCCGCCCCCGGGTAATCACAGTTCTGCCAGCTTGTTAAGCACTCACTGTGTGCCAGACACATGTATTGCCTTGTTGAGCCTCGTGATCCTGGAAGGCAGGAACTCTTGCCTGCTTTGCACCTCTGAGGAATCTGGAGGCTCGGAGGGGCTCAGAAGCAGCCCAGTCAGTCATCCGAGCTCATTGCTGAGCTGGCATCCAGCTCTCCAGGCTCAACCCCTTCACCAGACATTGGACACATCCCCAGTGGCCCAGAAATAGCTTTTGCAGGCACCTCACCTTGCAAACTCCTTTAAAGCCATGAAGCTCCCTTGGGGAGTGTGCTCCTGTCCCACTCAATAGCGGGATTTCTCGGCCTCCATACTGTGGACATGCGGGGCCTGATGGTTCTGTCTTGTAGGCAGCCGCCCTGTGCACTGGAGGAGGATAATCAGCACCCCTGGCTTCTGTCACTTCGTGCCAGTAACATCCCTTCCTGTGGCATCCAGACTATTTCCAAACACCGTCAAATGACCTATGGGGCAGCAGAGAGCAAAGCTGGCCCCAGCTGAGAATCACTGTTCCATAGCTAACCATTTTGCAAGTACTTTTGGGCATTCAAGGGTATAGGTCCTGGAGATAAGCTACCCGGCTTAAACCTGGGTGAGTAAATGGCTTAAACTCCACTCCTCTGTCTATAAAATGGGAATAACCACGTTGTGTGAGGGTTAAATAAGTTAATAATTAGCAGTAGTCTAATTATGAATGCACACAGTTGACACATGGATCTGTAGGTCTAGTGTGTGGACAGGAGACAGCTGTGACGTGAAGCTGAGGGTTACTGTGTTCCAGGCACCGAGCTAAGCATTTTGCAAGCATTACACGATTTAGCCCTCACGGCAATGCTGGAAGACTTCAAGATCATTTCCATTTTACAGTGAGAAAGCTGAGACTCAGAGGCTAGCTTTTATAGGCTTGCCAAGGATATGAGGGCAAACAGCTGAGGCAGGACCCAAAATTAGGTCCATCTGACTGCACAGTCTATATATTCCAGAACATTCCTATTTCCCCAGAAGAAAACTAAGGACCAGAAAGATGGGTCTGAGGCCTCGGGGCCCAGATGTGCACACCACAGGCAGCCCTCATCTCGCTGGTGAGGAATGGGTGATAAGTCACAGATTTGGGGCACACGGGGAATGTGCTTGATTCTCTCTGTTCTCGGTGAGGGGGAATCCTCTGAGAAGCTCCTTAGCCTCACCCAGACCATGTGAAAAGCTAGGACCACAGGCCAAAAGAAGGCATTAAGGGTGAAGATCCCTGAACACTCATACGCATCCACTCTACCTTGACTGATGCTCTTAGTCTGTTTTATGAATGACAATCCAGATGTTCTCACCCATTACAGAAGACATTAAGAGCACAAGTTCTAGAATCCAGTTCCCTGGATTCACACACTTACTGGCTGTAGGACCTTGTATGTGCCTCAGTTCCCTCCTCTATAGAGTGTTTCCATAACTACTTTGACTTTCTTCTACAGATGAAAAAAGATGAGTAAATGTAAAGGAGTCTTCACAAGGCAGACGCTCAGTGTTAGTCCCTATTCCCCGACATATTTCTGGTTGGAAAACATGTCCCTATATCTGCACTAGCCATGGAACCTTTTACATATTCTCAACATATGAGAACAGTTCCGTGTGACTTTGACCTCACAGCCATTCTGGGTAGACTAATAAGTTCTGCCGTCCTCACCTCAGAGATGTGGGTCACAGAAGGCAGGAGTAGCTGTGTGACTTCCTCAAGGCCCCGCCACACCTGAGTGACTGAGCTAGCCTGAGGACCCCAAATCCGCCACCCTACTGCTTGCTCTACCCTCTAGAATGGGCATGAAATTCTCAGACTTCCCGGATGTTAAGAGAGAGCGGAGTATCCAGCAGCATTCAAGCAAGAAGCGCTGTCCATAACGCTACAACTGTCATTACGATGAAGGTTCTTGCCAACCAACCCCTCCATGTTACCCCTACCACCTCCTGTGTCCCGGGCAGCCAAGTGACCAGTGCTGCAACCCAGCACAGCCCAAACAGATGACATATTAAAGGGATCTGAGCGAAGATAGAGGGTGTAAGAAAAACTGGCATGATTCCCCAGATCTTTCTTCTGGGGTCACCAGTGAAATGGTTCTTTTTGCTGCTTAGCTGTCACTCTGCTTTCCCTGAATGGTGTGCTCAGTCTTCCTGCACCAGTAATTGAAGGACTCACTGTTCTCTGTGATACTTGCACACCCAGATTCAGCCAAGGTCCAGGAACAAAACTGCAGCTCTTTATCCCAGCTGAACTCTTGCTGAGATCCTGTAGGGCCCGATGGGTCACAAGATGGGTAAAATCTTATGCGCTGAAGCAAAAATCAGAGGTCAGAGGGGGAGAGAGAGAGAGAGGGAGAGAAAGGTGCTAATCACTTTAGAACTATAGGTATTATTTCTATTTTTTTCTTTACATATAGGCTCTTATAGGATATTCATTAAGGTTCATAAAACCTGAAAACATACAACGAGGTGATTCAGAACATCTCAAAGACTTGTCCATCCATCAGGCTTCACAGGGCCTTTGTGTATGAATGGGCAAATCTTTTGCGAATATTCTCGTGGCTCAAAGTAAATTGTGTTTTAGTCACTGTGAGTGAGTTTTCCATTACCAAATTAGAATGAAATTAATCTGACCTGGCAGTATCTGTCCCGGCTGTCTTAGAGGCCCTGATGTACTTGAACCATATTCCGCAGCAGGCAGCCGGTCCCCAGAGGTACAGGCACCGCCCCTCCCCACCGCCGCTGCTGCAGGCAGGGGCAGATCTCAGGTCTGAGTCATCTGCTCTTGAGCAGAAGATGCGTTCTTTGAGTTTGGAGCATCAAGTGTGTGTGGGGGGGGGTGTTAATTGGACATACCAGTCCAGAGATGGAGGAAGAAACCTGTACGCTTGAGCTTGCTGACTGAGCGCAGACCTATTCATTTCTTTAACTAGGCTTTGCCTATGTGTACAGGTCATAAGCCACGTGTCCAGACTCTCTCAGCATCCTTTAGCCGTATACTCTATAAGGCAAAGAAAAGCACAGCTCTTCCAGCTTCTCATCACAAGGCATAAGTTCCTACATGCCTAACTAGGAATCCAGTGTCACGGTTTAGGAGAGTTCCTTGCCAAACACTAAACATGGTGAATGGCTGTCTGCTGCATGCAATTTGGAAATCCAGCCAGCGTCTGACTATCCAGAACTTAAGCTACTTTCAGGTTCCCCCGCATTAGAACCTTAAGCAGACACCTGATTCTTTAGGTCCCCAGAGGTCTGGCTCATGACCACTGTTCCCTGGCAGTGACAGTGCATGCTGCTTGCCTTTCTTAACCAAAATCGAATGGCAGCTCATAGTGTGCATTGTGTCCCTTTGTCATCGGTGAAACAGGGCCACTCCATTGTGTAAATGAAAATAAGTAATTCGGAGGAAACTGACAGTGGACGGGCACACGTCGAAGCCTTGCCTCCAACAAGAGCAGCAGCTACTGTTCCACGAGGATGCAGCAATCTGCCCCCACCTGAGGGCTGGCGGGGAACAGCCCCCGTCAGTGGCACTCCTGCTCACGGCAGGGAGAATCGGCACAGCAAGACACAGCCAGAGGGACACAGGAGAGTAAATACATATTCAAGACATAGGAGTGAATGAATCCCTTTCCCCTAATTGCCAGCCTCTAAAATGTCCCTGCAGAGAAAGCTAGTTACAGATTCTCTCTGGAATTCTTATAGGCAGTCCTTTTCCTTTCCCAAAGCCGAGGCTGGTCCTCATATATTTTCCTTTGAGTCAAGTAAGGACAATTTAAGATGTCCTTTCCCTGTTCAGATAATAGGGGCCTGCGATTCACTTTTATCCCACGTCTGACTTATGTACAGCGAACAACACACGGTCTGGCTTTTTTCCTCTTTGAGTTGAGCAGTCTCTGCTTTATTGTACTCGGAAAATGTGGATTGGAGCACCATGCTCAAGCAACTGCCAGCAGCCATCTCCCATCCCTTGTAGCTCTGTGGGCAGTGGAAAGAGAGACTTGCCATCTTTCCCAGAGCATTCTGCGGCCCCATCCTTCGGGCACAGATGCATGCTCACCGTGCCCTCCCCCCAACCGCCCCACCCCCCACCCCCACCCCCGCCCAGCATGATCTGCCACAGCCTCCCTGTCACCAGTACGGAAGGCCACTGTGACAAATAGATGTTGCGGCAGAATCTTTTTTTTTTTTCCTTTTTTTCCTTTTCTTTCTCTCGCCCTCCCCCAACCCAACCTTTTTTTGTTCCCCCAGCCTTGGCATAAAATGGTCAAATGATGTTCTACTGCAGAATTCAATTTCACAGTTCAGTTAGGTCCTTGATTACACTGCCAAATTCAGATTAATGTGCATTTAACGAACATGGATCAGGGGAATTCTGGCTGACAGCCAGCTGTAATCGGAGCAATTGATAGCTATGTGGAGTTTTATGCCCCGTCCACCCCTGCGTACCACTGGTGAAATTGATTGATTAAATGAATTCATTGCTATAATTATTTATAATTTTGATACATCACAAGCCTGTGTCTGACCCCATCCTCAGGGACTTGGTGCCCATTGTGGAAGGGTAGTCCAGCTGAGTCGTTAGCCCTGGATTATTTATTCCCCGATCATAGAGCCTTTTGTTTGTTTTGTGCCATTATTTTTTGATGGGGTTTGAATCGAGACTCAAAAAAGCACATTCTTTAAGAACTCCTTGGTATGGTATGCTAAAAGGCAACGAAAATGGAAAGTAAACTATGAATGTATGTGATTAACCGTTTCAAGGAGGAAGGGAAACCAAGACTGCATAGATGTTCTTTTCGTAAGTTTAAAGATTCCTGTAGAGAGAAGTCCTTTTCAGACTGTATTTGATTTTTGGTGACTATTAGTGGCCCTCGAGCACTGCCACTATGTCATTCTATAGGTTGGGGGATAAACTGCAAAAGGATCTGGTCTTCTCTGCTTACATCTTGCCATATGGAAATCCCCTGAAAGGCCCTGGTCTCATTTCCGTGAAGTTACTCTTTCACAAAATCCACCGGGCCATTCTCTTGGGAGGGGTGGGAAGAACGCCATTCTGGTGTTTCTTTATTGTCTTCCCTCCTGCGTAGTGACTTTCCTACCCCTGCTCCCAGTCCCCATCCCATGCCCGTACAATAAAGTCCTCAAAGGTCCATTAATATTTTGGAAATGGTGTAGGTGGTGGGAGGTACATTAGATTTGCTCATTAAATATCTGTACCTCTCGCTGGCCCAACTCCACGGTATTATGGTTTCACTCAACGATTAAACCCTACCTCCGTCTCAAGAAACTATATTCCAAATGTTCTCTCTTTTTCTTTTTCTTTTTTTTTTTTTTAGAATATATTTGAAAGTCAGGTTGTAAAAACGATCACAGAGGTCAGGCTTTACTCCTGTGTTTACATGCATGAACTCTGGTGCACGTCTGTGCAAAACAACATGTATGGATACATCGGATTTTTTCACCTACTTCCAAATATAGGATATCATGATGATTTAGAGTAGGACAATAAAATAATTAGAACTGTTTAAGAGCCACGTAAGAGGGCCAGGAGGCCTTGTTATGGAAGAAAGCTTGGGCTTGCTTGCTTCTTAGCAGAAGAAAGGGCATCATTATATCTGAACACAAAGTTCTGGTCTGGCCAATGCAAAAATGAAAGCGATAAATTCTGTACATAGATGATCAGTTCATTTTGCCAGGATGGTTATTTCTTTATTTCTTGGAGCTGATTCCTCTAAAGCAAGACTGTTCAAACAAAACAACTTAATTTTCCTTTACCACCCTGCTCTCCCAGCCAGGCATTATCATTCATCATTTTCTGGCCCTTGCATTCTTGTATCTTGCTCCTGGCTGCCCCAGAAGACATCTGAGCCCCCAGGGAAACACCTTAACCAGACTTTTGCTCTGTAGTTGTCTTTCCACACCATGCCCACCTCTGTCCTGACCATGTCTACCTCCTTATCATTGAAGGATAAGTCTGAGAACATATCAAAGGCCCAAGTTCTGAAGTGATATTATCTGGATTTAATCCCAACTGTGCCTCTTAATAGCTTTGGGACCTTTGCATGAGCTGCTTAAACTCTCTCTGCCTCCATCTCCTTATCTGTAAAATGGGACAATTTTGAGGCCTGTTTCATTGTTTAACTTGAGGTTTAAATGCATTCACATATACAAAGTGCTGAGAACAGTCTCCCATGCACATGGAAAGCACTCAATGAATGTCAAATAGAATTAACACTCATATGTATCACTCCTACAAGGATAGACTCCTAATAGAGCAGTTGGTGAATGGAAGGGGCTGTCCTTGGGCTCCCAGTGACATGCTCCTGCATTTTCTCCAGGAGTGAGTGCCCCAGCCTTGATTATACAGATTGAGGAGGTGACAGCTAATGGTAGAAATGCCAAATCAGGCAAGAAACCAGGCCTGCGATGCCAGTGTGCCTTGCACCTGGGACATCTAGACACCCTCCCTGAGAGTGAAGGACAGACCAGAGCAGAAGAACGAGGTTGCACAATCTTCTTAGGGTTATGGCGCCATTCGCCTTGGATTACTGGTAGGTGGCAGTTTCACCTCTCTGAACCTCCATTTTATCAACAATAAAATGGGACAAATTGCCCCCTTCTTGGCAATTCTTCAGAAAAAGAATGAGGGTGCCACAAATATGCAGTACCATCAAGCAATACCATCAAGGAACCCAGAGTTGGGTCACTAAGACCCAAGTGAGGGCTGTAAGTCAGCAATATGGTGGGTCTGAACAGGGTCACTCATGCCCTTTGCCTTCCCAAAGTCAGCTATCTGTCTGCCATCTTCTCCTTGAGCGGATGGTAGCCTGGAGGGAAGGACCGCATGTTCTCTCACGGGGTGGGGGGTTGGGGGCAGTCCATTCTCCTTCCATAGGTACACCTCAAGCTCGGTTCCAAAAATGATCCCTCATGAGAGTGATTCCTCCTCATCCATCATTATTTCTTTGAGTCTGTGCCTCTTAAAGGCAGCCATGAAAAACAATAGCACGGTTTTGTCTCCAAGACCTAATTTCCAAGACCTTTAGCTCCCAGTGAACAACTCAGCCTTTCCTCTCTGACTGGAAATGGTCCCATTCATGCAGGCGAGGCTCCTCTTCTTTATGCCACACACTGGCTGCCAAGAGCAAATGCTGATGATGCTGCTGACAGTCGATAAAGAAGAAAAGTGGCCCGAGGCAGTGTGGAGTGGTGTCTGTGACTCCTCCTGGATACAGCTTCCTTATTTTTAATATATCCTCGGAGATCAGTTATACATGCTTGTGGGGAATGAATTCAATTTCGCTTAACGTACAGGCGCCGGTCCTCCACTGAAGACTCTGGGGGATGCTGGTGTGTGATAGCTCCCAGGACATACTTTCAGAAATAAAAGTCATGGCCCCCACTGGCCTCACATGCTGGCCTTGTTATTAGCCTGGGCCTGGCTAATCTCAAACTTAATTTAAGGGAAGAACCCAGTTGTTTAATTTACATTGTCATCTTCTTCCCCCTCCCCACCTCATGTGAACACCCCCGTTTTCCCTGTGTGTAGCCCAGATCCAGGGGCTTAGAAAAATATCAGTGTCATTCCAAATTCAGCATCTTAATTATAATGCGGTGTTCAATATAATTCAAAGCACCTTTTCCGATTGTTTTGAGGACTAGTGTTTAGGAATGCATATGCTACCGGTACATTGTCTTCAATAAATGCTGGCTGGTTGGGTTTGTTTTTTTTTAATATTTTACTCTTTATTTTCTCTGATGTCCCCACTCTGCTAAGGAGTTTCTGTAATGATACCAGAGCCTTGAATGTACAGGCCAGTCATACTGCAAATCTTTTGATGTGTGTTCAGTCCTTTAGAGCTCACAGTGGCCTAAAGAGGTCATTATTATTGTGATGACTCCCATTTTACAGGTGAGAAAACCGAAGCACGGGAGTTGAAATAACTTGCCTGGTATCATGCAACTGGTAAATGGCCAGCAAGGTTTTTGGACCAAGAGCCTGTTTTCTTAGACACCAGGTCACTCCGGGTTGCCACAGTTTAACCTCCTTAAAGCCCTATGAGGGAGGTATTTATGATTCCCATTTTATAGATAAGGAAACTGAGGCTCAGAATGGCTCAGTGATTTGACAACACTGTCAGAGTCAGAACTGAACCCCATGTATGTCCCTCAAAAGCATGTGTTCTCTGTTGAACAGTCAGGACAGGGCGCTGGCTTCTCAGTAGCCTGGTTCCTGCTGGTTTCTGCTGGTTGGCGCAAGGCTGTCTGAGTGGTGAGCTCACCTGAGTAGATGATGGTGTTCTCAAGACTGGGAAGGGCTGCACTGTCACTTGGGAGCCAGTGAACAGGACAGAAGTGAGAACAGTGCCATGGTAACAATATTAAGGAGCTCACTGTGTATAGCTCTTGCTGCCAGATCATGGAATAGACATTTGTTCATGCTGTGTGTTGGAGCAGGAGCTTGGGACACCTGCCTTCTTCTAGCCAGCCTCCATATTGCCAGGTCCAATGACCGATATACCCCATCCTACTTCACTTCTTTCTGGCATCCAAATTGCTTCATTACTCCTTCCTTCTTGAAATATATTCCTCTCTTGGTTTCAGGACCCCCCTAGGCCCTTCATTCTTTCCTGTATCACTGGCCAGTTCTCTGCTCCTTTATGCAACATCCTTCTGCTTTTTTCTGGTCTCTGAATGTTGGGGTCCTTGGACCTTCTCTCACACATGCAGCATCATGGCTTTTAATACTAACTAATGGTATGATTCTCACCAATGACTCCTAGGTGCATGGCATTAGTTTCAGCTCCTTCCTGGACTCAAAGCATGTCTAAGTCACCTCAGCAACATCTCTGCATGAATGCTTGATAGTTCTCCCAATCTGAACACAGCCATGCCAGAATTCTTGGCTTTACCATGCAATAGTTACCTCTTGCTCTGAAACAAATTATCACAAAACTTAATGACTTAAAACAATAAGAAACATTCACATAGTTTCTTTGGGTCAGTTTTCTGTGACTAAACTAGCTGCATGATTCTGGCCTTGAGACTCTCAAGAGGTGGCAGTCAAGATGTCCGCTGGGGCTAGTCCTCTGAACGCTTGACTGGGGCCAGACGATCACTTCTAGGATAGTTCACATGGCTGTTGGAGGAAGGCCTCAGTTTCTGACTCTTGGCAGGAGGTTTTGTCTTTCAGCCTCTCTATAAGATTCTTGAGTGTCCTCATGACGTGACAGCAGGAGAGAGTCAGAGCAAGCCAACCAAGAGAGAAGGCAGTGGGGCCACGATATCTTTTTTGGTCCCAGAAGGCACTGGCTGTCACTTCCACTGTATTCTTTTGATCCCACAGAGGAGCCTGATATGGTGTAGGAGGAGACTACATAAGGATCCTCAGACCCCATCTTGGATGGAGGCTGATTACCACACTTTACCAGCCTACCCCCTGCTCTGCTACTCATCAGACCATTAAATGGCCTATTGCTCAGGCCAAAATCCTGGGAGTCATCTTTGATTCTTTCCTTTCACATTTTAATCCAGTCCATCAGAAATCGTGCCAGCTCTATCTTCAGATTCTACTGTAGGCCCCAGCAGTTCTTATCCCAACTATAGCACCCTCTCTAATCTCAACTCACATTGACCACAACTAGGGTGGATGGGGCATGGAGACATGTCCATGCCATTTCATGTACATCCCAGTAGAGCGGTAGAGACTTCCTAGGGTGCTGTGTTAATAAGGAGCCTGAAGTCCAATCAAAAATCTTTTTGAGCACCTTCTGTATACCCAGCACTGTGACAAGAGGGCAGTGATTGATTAGTGCCTTCTGTCCTGGGCAAAGAGGTGAATGTGTTATGATGTGGTGTATTTACCATATGTGACTGCAGTTGTTCCAGAGCTAGTCAGAGGTCCTTCTTGATCCCTCTCAGGGACTGATTGCTAGAATGTACACCTAATGTCCTATAAACCCCTCACTAACTCCTCCCATCCCTGCTTTGCCTGCCCTCCCTATTCTCCACTGAGTTCTTTCAATCCAGTCTTCATAACTAGAGTAGAATGTTCTCTACCAGAATCCTTTCGAGGGGTGACCAAATTGGCTTTCACATACATGCTTCTGCAAATTTTGGCTAGTCTCAATTATATTTCCATTTATTTGATGAGAACATTGCGTGTGTTTACCATATGGTCCTTACCAAAAAGCTGCTTAGCACAGGGAGTCATATTTTCCCTTTTACCTATACCTGCTAGGTAATGTATGTGGACAGTCCATACCCCCCTCTAGTATATGAGTTCAAAGGTATGGGGAAAGCATTCTACCCCTGAGATTTCTCACTGAAGACTAACATCTTTAATGACAGATGGGATCTTTTATTCCTAAAAAAGAAAATAGGGTCTAAACACCAAATAACACCTTGGATAAGGCACATTTTAACTAAAACTTTCCCTATGCTTCACCTGAGTGGGAGAAGGTCCTCTGCTAGGAGCAGTGGGTACAGTTGGTGCCCCAAACTTTTCCCATCATCTACCTGTTGTTTCTGTCTGCCAACACTGCTTTTCTTTGTCTAAGGTGGTAGTTCTCTGCCAAGAGGAATTTTGCCCGTATTCTGGGGACATTTGGCAACATCTCAAGCAATGTTTTTGGTCCTAACTGGCAGAAGTGGCTGCTACTGGCATCTGGTGGGTAGAGTCCAGGGATGATACTGAACATCCTAGACACACAGGGCAGTCACCCACATCAGAGAATTACCCCAAAATTAATGGTAACAAGATTGAGAAATTCTGGTCTAAGAGCTGTCTCTACCCACAGGGCATGGGAAGTCAGAAGTGCCAGGAAATTAATATTCATGGAAGTGGGTGTTAAACAATGTTTTGAAGGGAGGTGGTGCATAAATACCCCAGCTCTTAGCACCTCAGATGGGACAGCTCCAAGGTATATGCTTAACATAGTCTCCCAGAGTAGACTCTTACCTGGTGGAATTAGGTTCCAGTTGCTTGACTGGTGACATGCTGTGTGTGTTAGGGTTCACCAGAGAGATAACCAGTAAGGGGATGTGTATATGTACACAGAGTCTCTCCTCTGGGGATGATATCAATCCTTTCACTTAAAGTCTTCAACTGATGGGATGCAGCCTACCCACATTATGGAGGACAATCTGCTTTGCTCAAAATCTACTGATTTAAATGTTAAGCACATCTAAAAAAATAAACTTCACTATAACATCTATACTAGTTTTTGACCAAATAACCAGATGCCATAGCCTAACCAAGGTAGCACATAAAAATTAGCCATCATACTCAATGACTCACCCTTCATCGGTTTTCCCCTTCTTTGTCTTCACCTCATAACTCCTGGAATCACCTTC
>ML109490.1:35436-52502 GCA_003697995.1 Taxidea taxus jeffersonii | reverse complement strand
TTTGGTACGGTAAGACTACTTCAGATCTATGCTTTCAGCAGATTTTAAGTATATAATACGGTATGGTTAACGGCAGGGTCTGTGCTGTCGAGGGGCTCTTCGGGACTTCCTCATGCTGAGCAACCACTCCCCATCCCCCCCGCAGCCACTCCATTCTCTGCTTCTATGAATTTGACCCTTTTAGGTGCCACATGTAAGCGAAATTGTGCAGCGTTTTAAAAACTATATCTAATTCTCAGTTTGTGTGAGAGGTTTAAGCAGACAGAACCCGCTGTCTTCTGTTGTAGTTGTGTCTGAAGATCAGAGTGGTCTCCCTGCTGCTCTCTGCTAGACATTGTGTGAACCCTGTTACCTAAGCGTAAGAGGACCGACCACAGTCAGGCATGACTGTGCTATGTTCCTCCGAGGTAATTCGTGGAAAGCCCATAGAATATAAAACACACACAGTGGACCTACAGGAAATTAAGGATTAGTTGCACTTGGGCAGGAGAGCGGGATGCTGAGGTTACATTACGTCATGATTGCAGTGTGACTGAGATGATCCAAAATGTCTTGAGAATCTTGCCTTAGAATTTTTTTTCAAGAACGAAGACATAGGCCTTTAAATAAAAAATCCTATAAAGGTGGGTTTGGAATGCTGAAAACAGATGTCTTTAGTTATCTGGGGAGTATTCCATTAGGGGAAAAGAGTGGGAAACGGTATCTATCAAAAATGAGGTCTTTTTTTAAAGATTTTATTTATTTGTTTGACAGAGATCACAAGTAGGCATTGAGGCAAGCAGAGAGAGAGGAGGAAGCAGGCTCCCTACTGAGCAGAGAGCCCTATGCGGGGCTCGATCCCAGGACGCTGAGATCACAACCTGAGCTGAAGGCAGAGGCTTTAACCCAATGAGCCACCCAGGTGCCCCAAAAATGAGTTTTTAATATCAAGAGACAGAGCTTTACATGTCCTCATGAGCTATCTTGTAGTAAAAGCTTGGGTGCACATTAATCATACTATCCCTAGTCAACAAAGCAAAACTACAGGGATAAAGCCTTAGTATATCGGGGCCTACCTACAATCACAGCATCCTGGAAGGTTAGAACTAGAAGGCACCAGAGAGATTCTGTTGCTCAAGCCCTTTATTTTATTTTGCTTTTTTTTTTTAACTTAAATTCCATTAGTCAACATATAGTATCATTAGTTTCAGATGTAACGTTCACTAATTTATCAGTTGCATGTAAGACCCTGTGCTCATTACATCACATGCCCTCTTAATGCCCGTCACCAATTACCCCATCCTCCCACCCACCTCCCTTCCAGCAACCCTTAGTTTGTTTCCTGGAGTTAAGAATTTTTCATGGTTTTTCTCCCTCTCTGATGACTTCCCATTGGTTTTCCCTCCCTTCCCCTATGGTCCTCTGCCCTGTTTCTTATAGTCCACATATGAGTGAAACCGTATGATCACTATGTTTCTCTGGTGGACTTATTTGGCTCACCATAATACCCCCCCAATTCCAACCATGCTGATGTTAAGTGATAAGTATTCATCCTTTCTGATGGTCGAGTAATATTCCACTGTGTCTGTGTCTCTGTGTGTGCGTGCGTGTGTGCACACGCCTCATCTTTATCCATTCATCTGTCAATGGACATCTTGTATCTTTCCACAGTTTGGCTGTTGTGGACATTGCTGCAATGAACATTGGGGTGCATTTGCCCCTTTCTTTTCACTACATCTGTATCTTTGGGGTGATTTCCCATAGTGCAGTTGCTGGGTCATAGGGTACCTCTCTTTTTAATGTCTTGAGGAACCTCCATGCTGTTTTCCAGAGTGGCTGCACCAGCTTGCATTCCCACCAACAGTGTAGGAGTTTCCCCTTTCTCCAAATCCTTGCCAACACTTACTGTTTACTGACTTGTTAATTTTAGCCATTCTAACTGGTGTGAGGTGGTATCTAATTGTGGTGTTGATTTGTATGCCCCTGATGGTGAGTGATGTGGAGCATTTTTTCATGTGTCTGTTGGCCATCTGTATGACTTCTTGAGAGAAATGTCTGTTCATGTCTTCTGCCCATTTCTTGACTGGATTATTTGTTTTTTGGGTGTTGACTTTGGTAAGTTCTTTATAGAGTTTGAATACTAGCCCTTTATCTGATATGTCATTTGCAAATATCTTCTCCCATTCTGTAGGTTGCCTTTTAGTTTTGTTGACTTTTTCCTTTGCTGTGCAGAGCTGCTTATCTTGATGAAGTCCCAGTAGTTTATTTTTGCCTTTGTTTCCCTGGCTTTTGGAGATAGGTCTACAAGAATTTGCTGTAGCCAAGGTCAAAGAGGTTGCTGCCTGTGTTGTCCTCTAGTATTTTGATGGATTCCTCCCTGACATTTAGGTCTTTCATCCATTTTGAGTTTATCTTTGTGCATGGTGTAAGAATGTGGTGGCTTCATTTTTCTGCATGTGGCTGTCCAATTTTCCCAGCCTCATTTATTGAAGAGACTATCCTTTTTCCATTTGATTTTTTTTTCCTGCTTTGTGGAAGATTAGTAGAGTTGAGGGTCCATTTCTGGATTCTCTATCCTGTTCTATTGATCTATGTATCTGTTTTTGTGCCAGTACCGTAGCATCTTGATGATTAAAGCTTTGTTTTATAGTCAAGCTCCTTATTTTAGATGAGGAGACTAATGCCCAGAGAAGCAAAATGGATTTACAGAGGCTCCAAATAGGTTCCAGTTCTGACATGATCTAAAATCTCCTACATCCCAATTCAGTCCATGGAGAAGTGGAAGTACCAGTATTTCTTATGGGATGACCAGTTACGTAGAAAATCAGAGTTAAGAAGTAAGTGTGGACAATAATGAATTAGAACTTAGAAACATTCTAAAAACAACAAATAAAATGATGGCATAAAAGAAACTTAGAGGGCACCTGGGTGGCTCGTGGGTTAAACCTCTGCCTCCAGCTCAGGTCATGATCTCCGGGTCCTAGGATCGAGCCCTGCATCGGGCTCTCTGCTTAGTGGGGAGCCTGCTTTCCCTCTCTCTCTGGCTGCCTCTCTGCCTACTTGTGTTCTCTCTCACTGTCAAATAAATAAATTTAAAAACGAAGAAAGTTAGAAACAGTCTTATCTAGCAAATCATGACTTTTGAGATAATATTCTGTGCATCTTTGGATTTCAAGTGCCAGGCAAAGTGCCCAACTCATAGAAAGTTCTCAAAACTGTTCTCAAAAAACTGCATCACGGTTCTGCAGCACTTATCAATGAGGGGGATGAGTTGAACCATTTTTATTCTTCATCAGCAATAGGTGCCAGCCATATTGGGCAGTACAGGTTTCAGTGTGTGGATTACACATTACACATTACAGCTGGGATACTGGAAACACCAGGACTGGTTTTAAATCCCAACTAAGTCCTCCTATGAACATGAACTGTGCCACAGAAGTCACTGCTCCTTAGCATATTCCAATTGGTAAAATTTGATTTATCCTGTGATTTTTAGTTAAGAGAGAACTTTCTGGATGGGCAAGCCTGAAACACTTGGAATACTTCTTGCTCACATCATGTATTTTCTGTACAGCTCCCCCTCAAATTTGGACTTGTTGGTTCTCGTGGCAGTTCACGCTCAGGAGCTCAGGACCCACTAAAGTGTCCCTCTGGTGTTGCTCCCAAGGGCAGCATCAATGCAGTCTCCTGATGACTTTGTACGTGCCTGATGTGTCCCAGGTTGCCTTGAGCTTCCTGCAGTATCTCACTTTCAGGAACTAGAGAGCTGAATTTTCCTTTCTAGCAATAGCTTTCACATGTTTTCAATAAGAGAAAACAGATGCATATGCAGTTATCTTTGCGGTCCATAAATTCACAGAGAATGTGGTCTCCCCCCACCATCCCCACCAAAAGCTGCTGAGGTTTGCCAGGCATCCACGATCTTGCTCTTGACACATAACCTCAGCCTCGTGTAATCCACAGCAAGAAGACCCAAGCCTATCCCCGAAACAGTACACCTGCTTAAACCATCTACAGAGTCCAACAGATTCAATTTCCCTTGCACTTCATTCATATGACCAGAAATCACCCGGGTGAAGCGCAATCGTCCCGCCAGGCATTGATGGAGACATTGGATCAACCCCAAGTAATCAGCATGGGTGGTGTGCCAAAAAACATCTGTACACAGAAATCCATTGAAATCTTCTGCTGATGTGATGCACTCGTTTCAGAAATTAGGAAACCAAAGCATCTGGTCACAGAAGATGACCTGCCTCTTACGAGATCAGTGGAGCGCTGACAGACTCAATGGAAACTGTTTCACAACACCCATATATAATGGCTACGCAACTCAGTTTTCATCTGTTCAATGTGTCCCATTTGGAGAAGGATGTATTAGCTGTATCCTGAACAGATCATTGGTTTTGTGTTGTGCTAACAAAAGGTGATTGTGATTGCAGTTGAAAATACCAAGATGATGACATGCCTCTGTGTAGGTGTGGTTCAAAAGTACACCAGCCCTAGCACCATTCATTTATGAACCCCGGTACTTACGTTCCAGTGTGGGCAACTTAGCTGGTGGACTTCCTCTGTCCTTTGGGCTCAACACTTGGCATCCATTTCTACGATTCTCTTTACTCCGAGGGTGAGACTCAAGCCTTTGGTGATGTCCTGAATCTTGAGCCAGCCCTTCCTGTGTCTCGTTGCCGTCTTGTCTTTCCCTTCTTTCATCAATGTCTCCTGCTCACATTTTCCTGCCCTATCACTGGTTTTCTGCTTCAAGAAGGATTGAAACTTCTGGAGATCTCAAATATTATAAGTAAACTAACCACTCGTGGCTCAGCTCTGCGATGTCAAAGATGGCGGGTCTGTTAAATCCAAAAATTATGTAATTGTGGGAATCTAGGCTAATGAATGAGGCATATTGACATGATAATCACAAATATGTCAAGTCCAGATTCAGCTACAAACTTGCTCTGATTTCTTTGATATTCTAAGACATTTCTCTGATTCCCAAAATCAACACCTTTTTAAAAAACTGACTTTATTTTAATACTATCATTTCCTAAATGATAATCTATTAAAATTTGCTTACAAAAAATGGAATGACCTAATAAGGTTCATAAAAACTATTATTAATAAGTGAAAAGATATTAGTAACAAAATGGCCAAGATTTCACCAATCGGTGTTAATTATAGGGCTACTCATGTATATAGGGCAATTCTGAAAGGCATATTGTATAATACGTAGTTGTGCAATCTAGTTTAGAAGAGACTTTTTAATATAGATGGTTTTAATTGCAGTAGAGTTAACATACACAGTGTTATATTAGTCTCAGGTACACAATATAGTGACCCAACAATCCATGTATTACTCAGTGCTCATCTTGATAAATGTCCCCTTCATCCCTGTCACCTGTTTCCCCATCCCCCACCAACTCTCCAGTGGCAACCACCAGTTTCTTCTCTGCAGCTAAGAGCCTGTTTCTTTCTTGATCTTTTTTTTCCTTTGTTGGTTTGCTTTGTTTCTTAAATTCCACACACGAGTGAAGTCATATGACATTTGTCACTCTCTGACATATTTCACTGAGCATCGTAGCCTCTGGATTCATCCACATCATCAGATGCGGCAAGACTTCATTCTTTTTTATGGCTGAGTAATATTCCACTGTGGGTGTATTCTACATTCCTTTCTCATCCATTCTGCTATTGATTGACTCTTGGGTGGCTTCCATATTTTGGCCTTCGTAAATATTGCTGCAATAAACACAGGGGTCCATAGAGCTTTTCAAATTACTGGTTTCATAGTTTTAGGTAAAATACCCAGTGGTGGAATTACTGGATCCTGTCATAGTTCTATTTCTGATTTCTCGAGGAACCTCCACACTGTTCTCTAGAGGGGCCGCACCAGCTTGCATTCCCACCAACAGTGCTCAAGGGTTCCTTCCCCTCCACATCCTTGCCAACACGTGTTGTTTCTTGTGTTATTGATTTTAGTGTTTCCTACAGGTGGGAGGTGATATCTCATTGTAGTTTTGATTGGCATTTCTCTGATGATGAGTGATATTAAGCACCTTTTCATGTGTCTGTTGCCCAACTGGTTGTCTTCTTTACATAATGTCTATTCCCATTTCATGTATTCTGCCAATTGTTAATTGGATTATTTGTTTTTTGTATGTTGAGTTGCATAAGTTCTTCATATATCTTGCTGGAGTGCTGGTGGGTGGGGGAATGGGGTAAGTGGGTGATGGGCTTTAAGGGGGGACACATGATGTGATGAGCACTCAGTATTATATGCAATGGATAAATTACTGAACACTACATCTGACAGTAAAGATATACTATAAACTGGCTAATTGAATTCAAATTTAAAGAAAGTAAAATAAGGGACTTGACCAACAGAATCTCTCTGGTGCCTTTCGGTTCTAAACTTCTAGGATTCTGTGATTCTAGGTGGACCCCAAACACTAAAACAAAATCTGCTGAAAGCATAGATCTGAAGTAGTCTTACCGTACCAAAGTACTGCAATGATGGCAACGATGGTAAAGAATGTGGGAGGACACTTTGGGAGGTGAGGGACACACTTATGTCCTTGATAGTGGTGATGTTTTCACAGCTGTTTGCTGACCCCCACCCTCACGGACGTGCACACATGACACCTGTACCACTTTCTATATCAGTCACACCTCAAGAGAGCGGGTTTTAAAATGTATGAGGAAGCAGTCTCACTACTGAAACAGGAAGGGAAGAGAGGAAGGAAGGAAGGAGAGCGGGAGGGAGGGAGAGAGGCAGGGAGGGAGGGAGGAAGGAAAATGAACACAGGCATTCCGTTTGTTCAACTCGCAAAACCTTGGAGAAATTCAGGCTGTCCGCTGTTCGAGTGTGTCCAGTGGACCTTAAATGAAAGTCGGCAAGCTCTCAGCGACAGGTGTCCAGTCTTCACGGATCGCCCACGCCTTGTACGGCAATTGCGCATTTGGAAATGTATTCTAAGGATACGAAACATAAAAAGCTATCACCATATCAAAGTGAATCCATATCAACAAACACCCAAAAGTCTGTGAGGGTCTCGGTCCAAATAGTAAATATTAGCCAACGGAGAAAAATCTCTACCTGCAGAAAAGTGTGTAAGTGAAAACCTCAGACGGTCTACTAGGCACATATTAAAACGTTTGTCACGGACACGGTAGCTGAAACTGAAGATACAAAGAAGGGTTTTGATCAACAGGGAACAAACACAGAGCAGTAAATTAGTAGGTATGGAAGGCCGTCTACAGTGACCGTCAACAGCTAGCTGACCAGCTTTGCAAAATTGCTCATAAGGAATATGCATTAACTTTATCCTATAGTGACATTAAATTCATTTCCTGTAGAAACAGGCCCTGTATCACACCCCGTCTGCCCTCCCAACACGATTTAGAGTTTTTGTGTGGCCAGGACTTTGTTGTGACGTTGGCCCTCAGCCCTCATTCGTGATACACACGGGGGTCCAGGCCGACTTCTAGCTTTCGACTCGATTTGTTTCTCTCGCTTACTTTTTAAAGGGGATCCGTGAATCGTGCTCCACGGGCCAGCATGACAAGCCAGAAGCCACCCAGAAGAGGAAGGGAGAAACCATCCAACGAGGTTTTCTCCAGTTGCTTGGAAACCAACCCCAAGCCGGACGGAGTCCGATCATTCCACCCAGCGGACGGATCAGTCCTGGACCTTGCGAAGGGTGTGGTTGTGCGGCGGGGTGACTTCAGGCAAGCTGTGTCCTCTCCTCCCTGCGGTGTGGCTAATGGAGCCGTGTCGCTGAGTGCGCTGCTACCGCAGGAGGACCGAGTCTCAAACTGAAATCCGTCCCCACGGCTAGCGTCAGACGAGGACGGCGTAAAGCCCGCGTCCTCAGACAAGAGACGGGGAAACGGGGTGCCTCCTCTTTACTGCCCCGAAGGAAGGGAAGGAAAACAGGGACACTCTGTGTCACTGAGGACTGACCCCTGCCTACGCTCAATCTACTTTAAGGCACATTTCTGAGTACTTTGCTTCTACCTTTCAAATTCGTGTTTCTTTGGAATATTTCGAGGGGGACCGGTCGCAAGTTTTACGGGGTTAAAGGGGACTTTGTTGAGTTACGGCACGTGAATACTAATGAAGACTAAGACTGACTACCGTTCAGCGTGATGTTTGTGTTCTAGCTTAAAAGCCGAACGGTACTGCCACGTTATGTTGTTTGGGTCTCCCAGAGACACGGTGACGTTGGTCTCTCTCTTCCACAGTTTCACAGGGCAGAGAGGGCACGCTGGAGGTTGTACAATTTCGTGTTCTTCACGGAAACCCAGAGGACGCCATAAGGCTTGTATTTTCTTAGGAATTCATACCTTCAATTACTAGTTGTTGAAAGGATCTTTTCCCATTATATATTCTGCCCCCTTTGTTGTAGATTAATTGACTGTACACTCGTGGGTTTATTTCTGGGCTGCCTACTCTGTGCCATTGATCTTTGTGTCCGTTTTTGTGCCAGTACCTTAATGTTTGGATTACACTTGCTTTGTTGTTTATGAAGAGAAGATATTTAATCTACATTTTTATTACTAATAAATTTCAGTTGTTCTTAAGGAGGGTATGAGGATGAGCAAGAATAGAATCTCTTCTCATTTAAATTATAATTTTTATGTGATTTTATATATAATAAATTGCTGAAATGGATGAAAACATTTGGGAAGAGGGAGGAAACGTGGAGCACCCAGAAAATGGTGAAATGACATAATAACCTAGAGTAAGTACAGGAGAAAGCTCTAGTGTTTTTGAAAAGCAGCAATGAATGGGGCTTGAGAAATATTGAAAAGAAATGTAACATGACCATCATAGGGCAACGAGGTGATGGCTAGGAATTGATATGAACATCCCAATGTAAATTCTGGAATACTTTCCAAAGAGGAATGAGGAATGGAGATGTGCTAAAGGTGGCATCTTCATCGGTGAGACAGGTCGCAATGACTCATCAATGGCATGGACATAGCTGGCTGTTTTGGAAACAGTCTTAGCTCATAGTGGACATACTCTCAAGATAGTATATCTTTACGACAGCATCATGTCTAGATGGAGGAAACGATTTAAATATAAAACTAAAAGAAATACTAGAAACAGCAATAAGAACAGTTCAAATGAGTAGAGGTTATCATAACATTTCTTTTAATTGCCCAATGATTAAAGCAACTGATATTTTTAAAAAATAAGTAAAAACAAACAAACCGGTGATACCAGGGTTTGGAAAACTACATAACACGTGTGCCAATTCTAACCGGAAATGAATCTTATTGGCCCATTCGAAGAATGGTGCTTACCTGTTTAAATGGTTGTTAATAGGGGTGCCTGGGTGGCTCAGTGGGTTAAAGCCTCTGCTTTCTGCTCAGGTCATGATCCCAGGGTCCTGGGATCGAGCCCCGCATCGGGCTCTCTGCTCTGCTGGGAGCCTGCTTCCTCCTCTCTCTCTGCCTGCCTCTCTGCCTACTTGTGATCTCTGTCTGTCAAATAAATAAATAAAATCTTTAAAAAAAATAAAAATAAAAATAAATAAATGGTTGTTAATAGAAAAAGAGAGAGAAGGGTTAGAAAAAAGACATAAAATAAGGAAGGACAAAAGGAAGAAAAATCGGGAAGAAATGAGAGAGAACAAAGAATGGGCAACAGAAAATGTACGTGGCCACGAATCCTAAAATGTTCACTGTCTGGCCCTTTATGGCAGAGGCTGTATCACCAGGTTTTCACTGTAAACCAAATAAAAATAAAAATGTCAAAAACACCATGAACAATAAATAAGAGTGGAATGAAAATTTGAGGGAGAGAGCACATTTGAAATACAGATGTCAAAAACTTAGCCTCTTTCCTACGAGAATGAACAACCCAAACAAAACACAACTCGTTCCGCTGCAGTGTTACCAGCTGGGAATCTCTGAGAAGGTTTTCATTTTTAATGTAAAGTAATGGTCATTTTTTTCTAAGTGTAATTTTATTTTTACTTATGATTTACCATATTTTATCTTATAAGGAAAAAATTGTTCTCAGATAATCAAGAACCACACTGTGGTGACTTACCAGTCCACTTGGTGGAACTGGGAGAAAGGTCTCAGGGTTGTTGGAGGACAGACCACGCGGTCTGCGGAAACGTGTAAGTACTTAGAGGTCTGGTGTCCTGGAGGCGGCCAGGGGAGGGACACCCGTGACGTCACCAGGATCCCGAGATGGTCTGAGGAGTCTGGGGAGCCCTTCTTTGCTCTCGTCCTCCTTGGAGGGGCCTCCGTGTGCAAGGGATTACAGACGTGACCGCTCAGGGGTAGGAGAACTGAGAGATGCCAGGGGCGAGGGCCGAGCACCTCGATGAGTTTAGTTTAAAAAACAGTAATAATCAGTTATGTTTCTGTTTAACTGCCTTTCCCTTTTGGGACCTCATGGTGGGTACGGCTTTGCATTCCGAACCTGCGAAGATCCTCAGTTATGTCCTGCCTTGCTGTCTGCATGGAAGCACCATGTTGTGCTGTTCCCTGTGTCGGGTCATAATGAACTCCCGCGTCTTGGCTATGAGGATGCACGTGCGGCCGTCAACATAGGCAGGACGTCAAGAGTCACCCAGGAATGAGTAGATTACATCCTGCGTCAAGAGGCAGATCATTTCATTTCATGGGTTGACTGATCCTTTGTACTTAATTTATAAAGTTAGCTTCTGAAGCATAGAGACGTGGTCTGAACGAGGACACCGGCGGGACGCATCAGTCAGCGCTTACTACGGTGGTCTTCCATCCTGCAATCTGGTGGGGGCGATGCAAAGGCTAACCTTTTTGTTTGGTGATGGGCCCGTTAATTTGACATTGATTTTTAAGGCACAGGCTTTAGTTTAGGAAATAAAGATACCAGCACTCTGGCTGGCGTATCGACAAGTCTGGCCACCGAGGGGACTGTGTGACCGAGGTCACAGCACCTACTAGAGGTCCGTAGGGCCATTAGGTCAAGCCCTGTTTTAATTAACCTGGAATTACTTGAGCATCGCTCCTGATTTTTAGCAATTCCTGTCATTTTAAATGGACTCATGGGCTGCACTGCTTCCCCAGGGTTCAACGTAATCATGTCATTGTTCTATCTCTCTTATATCTCAGAGATGCAGGTTTCCTCCTTTAAAATTAAATGTGTCTAAGATTGCAGGTTTCTGTGTATACACGCACGCACATGCCCCCCCCCACACATATAGATTGATGGTTTTCTAGGAAATTTTATGTGTCCTAGTTGATGAGTAAAGTCCTGCAGACATAGCAAAGCAACGCACGCTACCCATCGTGGTTCAGAAAGATGATTTTAGGGGTGCCTGGGTGGCTCCATCAGTGAAGCGTCTGCCTTCAGCTCAGGTCGTGGTCCTGGGTCCCTGATGCCGAGCCCTGCGTTGGGCTCCCTGCTCAGCGGGGAGCCAGCTTCTCCGTCTCCTCCCTGTTCGTGTTTTCTATCACTGTCTCTCTAGCTCAAATAAATAAATAAAAATCTTTAAAAAAAAAAACCAAAAGATGATTTTAGTGGAAATACTCTGTAAAATAACAGAGTCGTGTTCATACGTGTTATTAGCAGAATACCTCGAGGTTTGCCGGAAGATATCTCCTGAGGTTCTCGCAAAATCTCAAGGACCCGAATAGCACTCGAACGTGACCCGAACCCCGAAAGGCAGTGACGGTTCTGTCCGTCTCTTTGGTCAAAATCCGGGCAGTAGAGGTTGAGTAGCGAAACGTGCTAAGGAAAACCGCATTTACAAGGCTGAGGGCCAAAAAGACAGACACGCCGGGCCGAGGAAGGAGTCCTGCGGTCCCGTCCGCCTCCCCGGGAGGCCGCGGCGCAGACTGACCCAGGATGGGAACTTGCCACCGAGCAGTTTTCTCTCGACGTGGCAGAGAAATGTTGCTTGGAGAAGCCCCCAGAACTTGGCACATATGGGCGGCTTCACTCACGGGCTGACGTCTTACTGTCCTTGTCGGCTTTACGAGCATTTGATTTCGCCGTGGGTGGCGCGGGCTCGCGGTCGGGCGTCCAGGACATCGGGCTGTCCCGCGGCCTCTGCTGAGCGCTGCTGGCCTCGCGGCCTCCATCCTGCGCGGCCTCGATGTGAGCCGCGCGTCCTCAGGCGGTGGGGACGTGTTCGCGGGTGGCAGAAGGGAGCGGGGCTGCCCGGTTGCTGCTGTACATGGGCAGAGTGTGCTTTCCCGGGAGCGGGCTGCGCTTCCATTTAAGGACAGCGTGTCAGTCCGCGGCTCGGAGGATGGACCCTGTGCTGAAAGGAATGAAACCCTTTCTCTCCGAGGCAGACCCCATTTCTGAAAATCCGGAAGAAGGTCTTGGTCGCACTGGTTACCCCAAGAACTTTGATGTGTGTAGACGCGGATCAAGCAGTGTTTTGCTGCCCTACGACTCAGACCCAAGTTGTATGCGGTGTTTCTGCGACATTTCTATCCTGTCTTCCCTTCACCGTATTTAAAATACTAAAAGGAAATGTTAACCTTTTAAATACGAGCAAATTACCATTTAATAGTCCATCCCGTCTCCTCACTGCCCACTTCAAAGACTGAAATCTCTGTGTTTTTTTAAGACCTTCATTTCCTCACTCAGCTGATAAAAATTAAGTTTTTAAAAAAAAATGATCTGAGTTTTTGCCTCAGTCTCCCACCTCGTTGTTCACAGAGGATTGAATGTGAAAAACACACAAACTTCAACAACAATGAAAATCAGAGCCCTCTGCAGCCCGATGTTTCTTGGCGACCGATGGGTCCCGACGAGGCGTTCGCACGCGCGTGGTCACCGCGAGCCCACTCAGAATCGGGACCGCGGTGATCGCGGGCCTCGGTCGTCTGACCAGACGTTGTGTGACAGCTCCGCTGACTCACCATGACTTTCCGTCCCGAGTGGGACAGAATCCCCCCCCAAGCCAGCAATGTGAATTTAGGGAAGGGCTGCCATCTTGTTGTGGACACGCCCGTATCGTGCAACACGATTTAGCTGACACACACTCAGGCCTAGAGGATTTATAGTGAACGAAGCCCGGAAAAGCATGACGCAGAAACTGGAAGAGCCAGTCAAAGTAGGACGGAACATGGCACACAGCCAGTCTTTGAAATCATGAAACAGGTCATCTAATCGTGAAGCACGAACGGTCATGCTTGCTCTAAAATGCGCTTGGATTCTGCCTTCAGGGAGCCCCATATCTAGGTCACGGAGTAAGGAAAGCAGACTTTGGCACATGCTCAAAATACAGTACATGTTCTGTGTTTGATTTTGGGTAACAAACTTGGAAATGTTTCTGGTAGTTTTAATGATTCATGGAGCTATTGCCAAGAAATACACCAATGAAAGTCTGGGAGACGAGACGCGGAGCTTTCACGGGACCAAGATTTCTGTTGAGCGTCATTGTTGCTCCTGGGAAGTCCCAAGGCAGCAGGACGGTGTGTGATGGACGTGAGCCACGGAGGAGCACGGGGAACGTGCACCCCACAGGGGAACTCATCACGCGGCCCACAGGCACTGACACACACCCGTCGGGTTAAGGCTCTATCATGAATTTCGTTTAGGAAGCACATTTTTGTAGCCAGCATGACATGTCTTATAAGAACAAACGTTTGTATATTAAGGACTGTTCCTTGCTTTTGGTAAAAGAGCTGTGTGTGAGCTGGTCCCATCTCTTTCCCAAGAAGACAAGCAGCTGCAGGTATTTCTTCCTAAAACTTCAAGGCCGCGATCTCATATGGATGGGAGGGAAACAAACGTGTGTCCGTTGCAAGTCCTGGGATGTCTTGCCACAGGGTCCCGTCCCGCGAGGTCACTCACAGCAGGGAAGACAAGCGCGTGGAGGGTGGGACTCGCCGGGAAGAGCGTCCTTTCAAGACATGAAGCAAAGAGAAGCCTCATGCGTGTATTCGGTGCCAAATAGCAGTGTGGGCTGTGCCACGCCGGGGGAGTCCGAGGGAACATGGGGACAGACGTCTGCAAGATTTCCGTGCAGGAGAGCCCGCTCCCCGGCTCAGACAGGGAAGAAGGACCTTCTGGAGGACTCGAGGCCGAGCCTGCTCGGCTGGGTGCCTTCGGAGTTCCTGCCACGCCGCCTCTGGTGTTCACCAAAGCCCGATCACTGTGTCCTAACCGCTCCCCTGCTCCGGGAACCAAGGCCTTCGTTTTCCTGGGACGGATTTTCGGAAAAGGAAGACCCACCTGTACGCTGGGCGTCGGGCGCCTGTTTGAGACTGTGTGGGATTGCCACGTGCGAACGAGGCCTGCGCTGACGGGAGACGCGGGCCCTCGGAGGGCGGCTGCGGGCTGACTGGCCTCCTTCCCAGCACGCACTATCTTGGCGACTTCTCTGTAGGTCCAAGGCTGTTCCACAGGGACACATTCCCGGGTTGCTCGGTTTGCTTTAACCTGGAGGGGACCATGGGTGGCGAGAGGGGATCGAGATACGGGGGGAAGGTGGGACTTGCGGTGGCGGCGGCAGGACGGCCACCCACCGTTGGGGTAGACGTGATCAAGGACAGCCGCGGTTCGGCGGCGGTGGAGGAGACGTGCAGTTTTCGGGGCCAAAGTGGCGAGGAATCGTGAGCGGGGAAGCAGCTGGCTGCCCGGTGTTGTAAGCCGGGGCAGACGCGGGGAGGGGTCCGAGCCGGGACCCTCGGGGGCCGCTCCTCCAGCCGGGCTGAGGCCCCGAGAAGAGGGAGCTGGAACGGACAGCACGGGGGGTCGGGGTGGGCAGGGGTGTCGCGCACCCCACGGCAGCACGCCCAGGAGGGGCAGGGGCCCTGCACGCTGCCACGGAGACAGCTGGCAAGCCGCGAGCCGGACACACATCACAGGGAATGAGAGCAGCGTAGACGCCGACTGCAGGCGAGACAGCACCCTCTCCACCTTCCAGGAGAGTGAAGGAGGCTTCGGGGCAGGAGAGACGGACGTGGCTGTGTTGTGCTCCCAGCCGTGTGGGCGGGAGGCTGGACCACGCAGGGCATCGGCGCGCCGCAGGGTTACTTGGCCTCCGCGCCGCCGGCCGCGGGCCTGCAGGGCGTCTGACGAGGGGCATCCTGCCCGCTGCAGGCTGGGGGCGGCCGCCCGTCCCCGCCAGCCCCCGTGGCTGGAGCTCGCCCAGCTCCCAGCCGCCGAAACCCACACCGGCTCTGGCCCTCGCTGCCCGGGCTCAGGGCGGGCACAGCGGCTGACCGGGAGCTCGCCTGCACCTGGTGGGCCGAGGCCAGGAAGGGGAACACGGGCCAGGAAGACGGGGACCTCAGCTCCGCCCGCCGGCGTCCGTGCCCTCACAAGCTCCCCGCCCCGCACCGTGCTTTCTGCTGGAAGAACTTTGCAGGCGGGAAGCACGGGCTTTGTGTGTGTCCCGTCAGCCGAGCCGAAGGTCACATGTACTAATTCCCTCGCAACGTGGGAAGGATTATCCTGGTTTGCAGGCCCGGGTCCCGGGCTGAGCCGGGCCACACACGGAGCCGCAGATGCCCGGAGCCCTGCTTGGGTGTGCCCCCGGGAGGGGGCCCTGTTTGTGGGACGGGGCCGCTGTTCACCGCAGACGGGAGCGTCGGGCCGGCCGCTCGTCCTTACAGCCGGCAGAGCCAGGCAGCGAGTTGCAGACCAACCACTGCCCTCGCGCCGCGGTCCTTGCCTGCCGGCGGGCCTACGCGCCCACTCTGTATGGGGCCCCTTCCTCGCTCCCGCGCCTTACTGGAAGCACACGATGGCCCACGATCCAGACGCAGCCGAGTCTGCTGTGCCTAGCCCGGCGTCCAGGGCAGAGGCATTGTAAACTCACGCTCGTGGTGTCGGGGAGCTTTCCAGGCGCGTTCAGAGCCCCTGGCGCTCCTTCTTAGTAAATACTGTTGCTCCAGAATTCTCGCCTTGGGCCCTGATGGTGCCCCCCAGGTGTGGTGCGATGAGGACGGGTCACTGCCGTGGGGGCTCTTTCCACAAACCCGTACGCCCAGGCTGATGCTTGTAAAATCAGCCAAAGCCACACTGAGGGGCCTTCTGCACAGTACCCGACCAGCACAGCTCGGTACTCACAAGGTCCCGAGAAACAAGGAAACACAAAACACCATACAGCGTGGCACTGATGAGACGTGGGGATGACCGCGTGTGGGCCCCTCCTCGCATCCGGTACGCGAAGAGGACATTGTCCCCGGAGAACTGAAGAAACCCGAGCCCAGCGTGGAGTGCAGCTAAAACCACTGAGGCTACGTTCACCTCTTCGTCGAGACAGACGTCCTGTGGTCGGTGAAGATGTGGCCGTCTCAGAGGCACACAGGAGCCCTCTCCGTGCCTTCCGACTTTCCGAACATCCACAGTGATTCACAAACACAAGGTTTATTTAAAGAAAGCTGCGTCCTTAAGAGACTTTGGACGAGTGGAAGTGTTAAATTCCAAACGCATTGCCGGGGCAGCCATGACATAGCTAGTCCTGAGTCTGATTGCAAGTTGGAGGCCCCGAAGGTGCCCTCCTGGTGGGAAGCGTTAGAAGGGAAGGCAAATGGCTGCTGAGCACGAGAGCGGTGGAAGCCCGCCGTGGTGCGAGTGCCATCCCATGCTCCGCGCACGGCGCCCCGTGTCAGAAGTCTGTGCTATCACACGTGAAGAAGCCTGCGCGTACGGGAGCTCAGACGCTCGCCCCGTGTCACACCACTGCCTGCAGCAGACCTGACTTTGATTCTCTGTTTGTCCACGTAAAAGCCCCCATTTCCATTCACTGCAGGTTTGGTGCAAAAACGTAGGACACAGGGGAAGAGGCTGAGAGGATCAAGAGAACGTCTACATATTCCCAGAATAGAAATATCTTTCTGGGCGGGCATAGAGTGGGGAGAAGATACAGCCTTGGGGCGCAGCAGAGAAGCCTGTGCTGTGGGGTCCAAGGAGCAGCTGGGGAGAGTGGAGGAGCTTGTGCTGTGGAGTCCAAGGAGAAGCTACGAGAGTGGAGAAGCTTGTGATGTAGGGTCCAAAGAGCAGCTGGGAGAGTGGAGAAGCCTGTGCTGTGGGGTTCAAGGAGAAGCTACGAGAGTAGAGAAGCATAATTTGTGGGGTCCAAGGAGCAGCTGGGGAGAGTGGAGGAGCCTGTGCT
>ML109490.1:0-34921 GCA_003697995.1 Taxidea taxus jeffersonii | reverse complement strand
AGCCTGTGCTGTGGGGTTCAAGGAGAAGCTACGAGAATGGAGAAGCATATTTTGTGGGGTCCAAGGAGCAGCTGGGGAGAGTGGAGGAGCCTGTGCTGTGGGGTCCGAGAAGCAGCTAGGAGAGTGAAGAAGCATGTTTTGTGGGGTCCAAGGAGCAGCTGGGGAGAGTGGAGAAGCCTGTGCTGTGGTCCCTGAAGCGGAGCTGGGGAAAACACTGGACAAACAGCGGCACCGAGCAGAAGGAGAGGCGGGAACTGGAGAAACAGGCCACTTGGAGGTCGGGTTCACCCACGCACGCTGTGGAAATGTAGGAAAATTAACATCTCTAGCCTCCATTCCTCTCAGGTCAAGGGCAGGGCTAAGAGTGCCAGCTCCACACCACTCTGCGGTCCCTTCACATGTGGTCTCGTGAGGGGCATGTAGGGTGCATTTCCCCTGAAGGAATCCCCGATGCACCAGGAGCCCGCACATCCGGAGGCATTCCCGGGAGGAACTGTGCGGGCGCAGAGAGACGGTGCTGGCATCACCGCGAAGGAATCCGACAGTGCCTCATGCCCCGCACACACCGTGGCACCGCAGCCCTGCCCGGGGCTTGTTTCGGACGTAGGTCAGCTCCGGAGGGACCGTGTGCGGCACCTGCGTCCTCGCTCGATGTCCCGGGGTGCAACAACCGCGCCGCCTTCGCGGTGACAGGCAGCAGCCGTTGCGGGACAGGCTTGGATGCCGGCCCTCTTCGCGCACCTGCCCGGTGTGTCCGTGCGGCGTGCACGAGTCTGAGGGCTCCGAGCGCCATTTGCACACAAGAGAGAACCAGGCGAGGCTTGTATGCGCCATTTAAACGGCTGCTGAGTCCAGGAAAGAGGATTCCCTTCCCCGGGGAAGCCTGATCCTTTCTAAACCTACCGGGAGGCTGAGGGTCTGCTTTGGCAAAGCTCTCCGTGAATCAGCCGGGACCCTGGCAGTTAAATACCCACGAAGCGGTGCTCAGCTCGCACCTCATCATGCCTGCGGGTCGGGGTCTGCAAGCGAAGACGAGTCCGGCGCGGTCCGGCTCGGCGCTCAAGTGCTGCGTGCGGGCAGTAACGCGGGTCCCAGCCGCGCTTTCCTCCCAGCGGACGCGTGAGCCCCGCGGAGAACCGGGCCAGTGAAAACGTGCCTGTGATGTCCTTCTGGGCTTCATCAGGCTGACTCGGTTAGTAACAACGCGGGAAGTTGGAGAAGGAAGGGATCGTAGGAAGGCAAGGAGGAGGAAGGGATATTGAAAATTTAACATTGGGTCTTAAGAAAAAGAAAATGTTTAAGAATAGTGAGAGTGCTTTGGTGGAAAACCTGAGTATGTATCTTCGTTCTGTCACTTTCTGGTGGGCTAGGTTTTCATTCGCCTTTGTTATTCATGCTTTCCAGTCATAAAATATTTTTTAAAAATTTATTTGAGGGGCACCTGGGTGGCTCAGTGGGTTAAAGCCTCTGCCTTCGGCTCAGGTCATGATCTCAGGGTCCTGGGATCGAGCCCCGCTTCAGGCTCTCTGCTCAGCGGGGAGCCTGCTCCCCTAACCCCTGCCTGCCCCTCTGCCTGCTTGTGATCTGTCAAATAAATAAATAAAATCTTTTTTTAAGAAGCTTATTTATTTGAGACAGACAGAGAGCGCAAGCATCAGGTGGGGAGGGGCCAAGGAAGAGGGAGGCAGAGAACCAAGCAGACTCCGCTCTGAGCACAGAGCCCCAGGTGGGGCTCGATCGCACGACCCTGAGATCATCACCTGAGCTGACATCACAGGTCAGAGGCTCAGCTGGCTGTGCCACCCAGGACCCCATGAAATATGTTTTTAAACACACAAAAAAGCATAGAGAATGTGATAATGAACAGTTTCACACCTTGCATAAGTTACTCTGCCTCATTTGGTTCAGATTTTTTTTCTATTTTTTTCTGTTTTCTAACTATTAGAACCATCGACCACACATATTGCTCCCCATTCCCTTTCTCTCCTGCCCATCCCAGATGTATTCATTAATCCTTACTTGGTTTTTATTATCCCCATGCAAACTCATGTACTTCTTTTATGCCCCCATGTGCATCTGTAAACAATATGTGCTCAAGTGATGTAAATGGCATCGTATTTCCTATATTCTTTTATACTCATTTTTCCACACAAAATTATGTATGGAACACACACACACACACACACACACACGACTGGTGAAAAGAACAGAGCCACTCCCTGGATTTTGGGTGTGTTCTGGTCTCCTAGAAGAAACTACATCCCAAAAGAAAAAAACATATATATACAAAAATAAGGGTGAACACGATGAAGGGATGGAATATGATTGTAAAGATGAAAATTTTAAAAAGAGTGTAAAAAAAGGAATTGATAAGTTGTTTGGGAAAAGGGGGAAAAAAGAGAAGAGAATGTGGTCAGGCTGGAGACTAGAACAAAGCCCTGCAATAAATTTAGGGCATATTTTGATCTATTAGAAGAAACTATATCCCAAAATTTTAAAGAAAATAAGAAACCTGTATGTGTACAAAAAATAAGGTTAAATATAATGAAGGGATAAAATAGGACTAAAACAATGAAAATTTAAGATTTTTTTAAAAAGGTATTGTTGAGATAAAGTAGTTGAAAAAAGTTAAAAGAGTGAAAAGTTTAAAAAATAGAATAAGAAAAAGATAAAATTTAAAAAATTTAAGTTTGCAAGACTAAAGGGTCATGGGGGAAATGCCATGAGTTCTGTGCATTGCTTTCCCCCGGCTCTGGAGTGCCGCTGTTCTCCTTGATCCGTGAGCTTGGTCTGGCTGGATGTTCTTGCTGATCCGGGGGGACAGGCCTGTCGCCGTGATTCTCAAGCATCTTTGCCCAAGGTGGAACCGTACCGCCCTTGCCAGGGGCTGGGCTAAGCAATCTGCTTGGGTTCGCTTGGGAGCTTTTGTTCCCTGAGCGCTTTCCATGGAACCTGGAGGCCGGGAATGAAGATGGCGGCGCCCAGTCTCCGCCGGAGGAGCCGAGAGCTCAGGGCTCTGCTCCTCAGTGCGCCCTCGGGGAAAAGCGCTCAGTCCCTCCCGTCTCCCTGGTCACCAGCGGCGCTCGGAGCTCACCCGGCCTGTGACCGAGCGTGTCTATCACAGGCACACAGCCCCATCTGGAGTCTCCAAACCCAGTAGGTTCCTGCGTGCTCTCCCACACCGCTCCCCCTGGGGGAGGGAGGCGAGTGTCCCCAGATGCGCCCCTCGTGGGGTCTCTGCTCACAGAGCAGTGGTCTGACTATGCTGCGGATCAGAGTTTAAGGTGACCCCGAGTTGAGAGCTCGCTCCTCGGCTCCTCTCTGTAGCCGGCTTCCCCGCCCCATACCTGTGAGCTCTGCGACACTCAGACACCCCCGGTCCTTCGGTGACCCCGCGGGACCTGAGGCCACCCTGTCCCCGAGAGGGCTGCACCCCCGCTTAGCCTCTGGAGCGACGTCCCTCCGTGGAGCCGACTTCTAGAAGTTCCGACTTCGTGCTCGTTGCTCCGCCGCGTGCCGGGAGCCGGCCCCTGCCCCGCGGTCTGTCTTCCCGTCGCTTCGATTCACTTCTCCGCGGGTCCTGCCTTCCGGAAAGTGGTCGATTTTCTGTTCCTAGAATCGCGCTCCTCCTCTCTTGGATCTCCTGTTGGCTTTGTAGGTGCTCGGAATGGTTCCATAACTACCTCGCTGGACTCCTGCGACCTGACGTCATCTCAGCCCGCTGCTCCTCTGCCATCTTGCTTCCTCCCTAAAGGTGTCTTTGGATAAGTAGAAGGTTATTTTTTTAACTTTGAAAAGCTAATTTATTAACTTTTCCTTTATACTGAGTGTACCCTGTGTCATCAGAAGTCTTTAGCTGCTTTTCTTTTTTTCTAGAAGTTGTTTGTGGCTTATGGTTTCAGATTTTTATGGGTTGGTCCTAGATGCCGTTTGCTGTTCCTCCCTTTCGATGTCCACACGTTCCATCACCATTTTTGTGAATTGGTCGTTTTGACTGGCAGGAAGCCAGGTTCAGACCCTGCCTTCGGTCCCACTTTCCGTGGGTGGCCTGGGCCACATGCATCTTCAGAGCTTGTGCTGGCTGTGTGAGTGCGTCAGCTGCCAGCTTCCTGGGAGTGCCTTAGGCAGTGGGAGGTGCTCCGCGTCTTTGTGTCCGTGCCACGTGGTGCACCGTTGAGGAGGGAGACCTAGGCTTCTGACAGCTCCCACGGACAAGTCGGGCTGTGCTTCTCCGGCTGACCCGTCTGCAGTTTGCCCCACGTAGGCTCGCCAGGAAAAGTACAGCATGCCCGGTTCCATAGATGATGAATTGTTTTTAAGTTTGGGCATGTCCTGAATAGCGCACAGAACATGCTTATATTAAAAACATGATCACTGTTTCTCTGAAATGGTGATTTTTCTGAGAATCCTGTATTTTTACTTGCAATCTTGTGTTTTTGTGAAATCTGCCAAATGTACCACACTCTGTGCCTCCTACGTGCCTGTTCACCTGAGTGCTGTGGCCAGAAAGGTTTCTATCAGGTTTCCAGTGTGCACATGCACACATGCCACACACAGACACCCCTGTTTGTTGTGCACACACTGGGGATGAAGCAGGGAGAGAGGAAAGGTCCTGACTGGTCCACAGGCAGCAGGGGCTCCGTCTCCTCTCTGTGGGCAGAAGAAACAGGCTGGGTCTCTTCTGGGGGTTTCAGCTGCCCCTCCAGAGCCACCAGAGAGAGAGAAACAGGGATTCCATTCCCTCCGTGCTCCCCAGCGCACAAGGCCCTTTCCCCAGTGTAGGGGCAGAAACCGGGCAGTTTCTTCTGCAGACATGTTGTCTGCACGTCCTGCCCCGGTCTGGAGCCCATGAAGCCCTCTAGTCGAAGCTGGGGACCCAAGAAGGCAAAACCAGGTAATTCGGTTCTGTTATGGGACTTGTTTGTGTGTGGATTTCTATTCCCCATGTGTCTGTTGCTCACCTTTTAGGGCTCCCACGTGATTGTTTTTGTTTTAACTATGCTCACTGGAAGAAGGAGGTTTTCATTGTCCTATTCTGTCTTGCCCCATTGTTATAATTCAAAGTGTCTCGTCTTTCCCCCACAAGATTACCTTAGCATCGTTCCTTCCCACCATAGATCAACGTATGTGTGCATCGCTTTCCCATCACTGTTGTGACCCACTCAGCAGTGCGTGTGTCTTCCTCGGACCCTGCAGTCCTGATGTTTACTCTGACTTCCTCGAGCTCCGGGACAACTATCAGGAGCATGTAATGGGAGGCCTTCAACGTTGCTGGTGTTTGTGAGGGTGGTTTTGGCTCTTCTGGGTCCTTGGCAGCCCATTGAAATTTCAAGCATTTCTTGTCAGCAAAGCTTGCTGGAGACAGACTTAGAATTACATTCCATCAATAGATGATATGCCTGGAGTTGTGATCTTAAGAAATGGGGTCTTCGAATCTGTGAGCATGATTCACGTCTTCATTTATCTAAATCTACTTTACTTCCTCTCAACAATGTGGTACTGTTTCCAGGTAGAGGTTTTGCTCAGATGTTGTTCGATGCCTCCCTGACCTTCTGTGTTGTATGATGTTATTGTAGGTGGCATTTCGCAATGTAAAATTCCATTTCTTTGTTACTTCTATGTAAACATAGAATTGATGCATTTATATTAACCTCTTAATTCTGTCCCCATGCGACATTCACCAGTTAGAAGAATTAGGATTAGTAGTTGTTTGTATATACTAGTGTTTTCTACACCCAAAATTGTGATCTGCCGTGATAGACTCTTCCCGCTACCTTCTTAATACTGTCCCTTTCTATAATGCAATTTACACTTGACCCGTGAACAAAACTGGGATTTGGGGGCCAAACCCCCGCACAGTCAAAAATCTGCCTGTAATGACTAATTCCCCTAAAAGTTCACTAGTCATGGCCTGCTGTTGACTGGAAGCCTCGCTGATAACAAGAGTCGATCATCACATATTTTGTATGTTGTGTGTCTTACGTAGTCTGTTCTTACAATGAAGGAAGCTAGGGAAAAGAAGATGAGATTAAGAAAATTCACAAGGAAGAGAAAATGCCTGACCGTACTGTGCTGTACTCATTGATAAAGAAAACTCACGTGGAAGCGGACCCTCCCAGTCCAAACCCTGTGTGGTTCCAGTAATTACTGTATGGTTGCACTGGGACCTTCAGTACAACAGAGAATAAAATGAGAATAAATACGCTTTTTTTTAAAAAACTGCATTTTAGTGGGAAGTGTTTCGTCGTTCACTGTCAGACTCCCACAGTCGTGACTGGGGGTTAAATTTTGTCACAAGCCCTTTCTGCTTCTCCATTTACCATATTTCTCTCTTGCATTAATAGAATCACATGCTTTGGTTTGTACGTTTAATGCTGCCTTGCATTTATGGAATGAAGCTCCTTTGGCCATAGCGTATTATCTTTTCATCCCTAATGATTGCTGAATGTTACTTTGTTAAGGATTGTTGTATTATGTTTTACTTCTCGTACTAGTCTTACTTGGTTTTGGTGTCAGGCTTAGGCTTTATTGAGTCATCCATAATGTGCCTTCTGGTTTTTTCTGAAGGAGTTTGTGTAGTTTTCCTATTCATTCTTCCTTTAATGTTGCCTAAAATTCATCAACTGAGCTGTTGGACCTCAAGTTTTCTTCGGAGAGGAAGGTTTTAGTTATAAATTCAAAGTCAGGCCTATTCTGATTCTTTTTTTCCTGCGTATGTATGTGTGCTCTAGTAATGTATGAGGTTTTTTAATGTCAACTTTGTGCAAGTGTTTAATTTTCTTGGCATGAATTTTTTTCATAGCACTTCCTAACTGCACGTGGTGATGCCCCTTATTTCTTGTTGCCTTTTTTTTTTTACTTAATTCGGGATTAATTTGCAGTTTTATTTCTAGCTTAAGAGGAAGCTCAGTGTGTCAGATTTGAAACTTTCATTTCTAAGAAAAGCCTTGAGAGCCATAAACTTTCCAGTACATGGTGATCTCCTTATCGTTGAGTTTTTCCTGTTTTCTGACTGCCGTTGTCATTTCTTCCTTGTCCTATAAACACGCTACTTAATTTCCAAATACATTTATTGATTTTTATATATACTTTGTTTATGTATCTATTGGGATTTCCTAGATAGCTTTGTTCCTTGTTTCTAATGGTCTTTTAATTGCTGAATATATCTGTATATTTTCAGTCCTTTTAAGTCGAGGTGTTTTATGACCCTGCAGATGTCCTATGTGGATAATTATTCCATGTGTCCCTCTAAAAGAACGTATATTCTGCTGCCGTTGGAGGACGGTCCTCCAAACAAACAACAGTCAGTTAGGTCACATCACTGAGAGTGTCAGATCCTCCGTGTCCTCGGTGACTTCTGTTTTGTCTAAATTCCCTAACACTTCTGGAGAGAACCGGTTTGTCGGTTTTGTGTTTTTCCCTTTGTTACGTTCTGACCTGTTCTTGCATGTGTCAAATCTGCTGGCACTGTAGGTGCCACTCATCCCAACCGAATTGTGCCTTTTGTTTAGGACACGCTGTCATTTTATCTTCGTCCTGGAAAGTGTGCTGTCTCCCTGGGATTGTCTAGGGTTTGCTGGTTTTACTGATCCTGCTTAGCACTGGATGGCATGTTGGACTGGACGACTCTTGCCTTTCTTCATTTCTCCAAGGTTCCATAGAGCTATTTTTTTCTTAAAATGTTTGCTTCTTCTGGAACTTTAATTAGACGTATGTAGTAGCTTTTCAATCCATTCCCTAAACTGTTTAGCTTCTTTCATATTTCTTTCCTCTTTCTCTGTCTGTGCTGACTTTGAATAAATTTGTGCACACTGCCTTCCCAGCTACAAACTCTCTTTTTAGATTTTAAAGTCTGCTGTTTATCCTATCCCGTCAAGATTTTTCTTTTTTTTCATTTCGGAGAATATTTTTTCAGTCTTCAGTGTTTTCTCCCCCCCCCCCAGTCTTCAGTGTTTTTAATTGTCTCTTCAAATCCATTTTTTATCTGTATCTGGCTTCTTAAATTTATCTTTATTAATATTTAGCTTTCATTTACTCTTTTGCAGGATCCAGAGTAGTTGCTAAGCCCATGATGTGGTTAGTAGGCCTTCTTTTGAGTTACGTGGTGCTGTGTCTGCCCTATCCAGGGCCCTAAGCCTTGGCTTTACAGTAAGCTAGAGCCACCAGGCTGGACACAGAAAGCTTCCTGTCCCGAGTCCTCGGTTTTGTGGACCTGAACCTGGCTCCAGTCCCCCTGCCCTGGCTGGGGACATGCAGTCCTTGCTCGGTCAGGGCAGACAGACTCCTGGCAAACCTCGAGCCCTATGGGCAGACACCCCCGCTTTCCCCAGTGACAATGAAGTCTGGTGATATCTCTCTATGCCGCTGCCAGTTTGAAACAGAGGGGTTCCTCATCCTGAGCTGTCTGAACTGGGAATCAACATTCTGTTTCGTTTTCATTTTTGTTTTGGTTTGCTTCCGGGGAAAGGCTTTCGTGGGTCACTAGAAAGGAGCTGTGGCCGAGGTCCTAGGCCTTACAGACTGTGGTCTTGCTGGAGCTGGGGGGTGTTCGCCAGCAGATCCGCGGTGCCCCTCCCCGTAGATGAGGATGGAACCATTGCCTTCTCCTCTCACTCTGCTCGCCTCACCCTCCCCCGAGGATGCACAGAGTGGGCTCCTCTACAGCAGCAGGAAGCACAGACGGACGTTCCCGTCTCGCCACCTTGTCCGCATACTGGCTGAGCCATAGGCCCCCCAGCTGGGAGGGTTCTAGTGCCACTCGTCTGCGCTCCTTGGGGCCCGACCAGAACCCTCCAGGCGCTTGTCTGGGTCTTTAGTGAGAGCAGGGGGCCGCCCCCGAGCTTCGGCTGCTCCTGCATGGTGTTCTTCAGTCCGGCCTTTTCCTGGCATAGATGCGGACTGAACCGCAGCTCAGGAAGCCCCACACGAGTGTGGCTGATCTTCCAGTGAGAATAGTAACAAAAGAGCAAGTGTCACAGAGCCCCCGGGCTTGGTGGCGTCCACTGGGGATTTATTCCAGCTCTTACTGAAGCCGTGTTACAGAGGGGAGTGAGAAGGGGGTTTCCTGGCCAGAACAACAACATGAGGGTTAATTGCTTACAGCTAAGAGTCGGGAAGCTCATTATGTGAACCTGGATGACGCAGGATACCTCTCTAGGCCTCAGAGACCGTTTCTGTGTAAATGATCACATCGAGATCTCTGAGCTTCTCCTGGAGGCCAGAAGCTACAAGCTCCACCTGTAGATTGTGTGTAACCCTCTTGCCCTCCAATCAGGCAGGTACGCCGCCCGTCTCTGTACCGACTGCGTGACACAGCACCCAGATCATGGCAGTCCTGAGCCTGGCCGAGGGCCAGCTCATCGCATTATGGTGCGGGGAACAGGCCGTTGTCTCTACCGAAATGTGACTTCGCCCTGAGCAGGAAGTAGCAGTCACCGAGGCCCTGGCCCGGAGACGCCCCCAAGAGTCAGTTCATGAGCTGTGCGGAGGGGACATCTAAGTGTGAAACCCATTAGGAGATGTCCGTCAGATTTTCCTGGGGTCTCTTCATCTTGACATCCCCAGCTAGCCCGACATCATGTCTGTACTTGGCACAACCCTGCGTGTCTTGCTGTCTTCTTCTGCGGCGGAAGGGTTCAGTGTAAGTCCTTGAACTCTTGGGGGGCAATGTTTTCTTTTCAAACAGAACGTTGTGATTTATATCAAGGGTCGTGGCGTGGCCTAGGCCCCGCTGGGACTGTATTCAGCTCACAACAGTGCAGTCCAGGACCCTGCCTGAGGAAGGGGGAGGCGTTTATGTCTCCTGTGTCATTGAGAGCATGACGCGTGGGACAGCAAGTGGGGAGACGGGGCCGAGCGGGAGTCATTGTGCTACTTGCCTACGGCGAGGGATGGAATGCAGTGGAATGGCATGCTGGTTAGCGGGAGAAGCAGCTCTTCTTCTGGCCATGGCCATCTCTACCAGCAGTGCCCTCGAACCCAGGACTCGAGTACCAGCACCCCTGGGCATCTGCCACCTGCTCCCAGCTCCAGTACGACTACTGAATGAAGACCTTTATTCAGTGCCTTGTGCAGTTTAAATGACTGTACCTGAGCGGTAGACTTGCCAGCATGATGGTAACTTCAGTCCGAGGTCGTCTGTCACCGACAGAAGGTTCCACTGGAGTACATGCACCGCTGTTAACAGCCACGTTTGTGTGGCCAGCACGCATGTCAGCAGCCACACGAAGGGCAAGAGAGGAAGGAAACTTCCATGTGTGTTGACAGCACTCTTCCTCTGCCCCACTAGAGCACATCTGGGTTGTTCAGTTATCCACCGAGGCCGCGTAACAGAGCAAACGTGTGGGAAGAAAGCCTTCACTTGTTTGTAACACAGACAACCTTTACGATAATCACGGAGGAGACCACACGGCATCCCCCCGACAGAAAATGCATGTGGGGTTCAGCGGCAACCACAAAATGCGAAAACCCGATACACATCTAGTCTTTTCAAAGCTACGTTATTTCTCTACTGTAATGAGAACGGGTCAGGAAACAGTATTCCCCCTGTGTTTGAGCTGTCCTGTCTTCCAAGGTTGTTGGGAGGACGAAACTGAAACCATGAAGCAGGTCCATGCCAACGTCTCCAGGTGGCATGAAGACACTCACACACAATCCAGTTTCCTTTCTTTCGACCCTTGGAAACGTCCCCGACTATTCTTTTTCCCTTCTTTTTCTCTTTCTCCCATTTTGCTCACTTGCCTCCTCTGAACGTCAGCCACCTGCAGGACTCCCATCAGGAGTCCCATGAGGAGCTCTTCCAGTCATTGCCAGCATGCAGGTCCATCAAGGCCCAGCGAGGAGCACGAAAACTGGAGCCATCTCTCGTTGTCCCAGCTGCAGGTTTTGCATCACTCAAAGGAAACATTTACCTGGGCCAGACCGCAAGGACATGTCCCTCTGTCTTCTGGCATTTTAGCCTCCTACCCTGCTTTGCTTGGGGAGTTTCCTTGTCTTCAGCTATTGCCATCAGCTATATCAAGCCTTTTACCTTGAGTCTCTTGAACTAACATCATCATGATGGTTGTAGCCACTGGCCTCAACAACACGGACCTGGGCTTCTAACCAGAGGGTCTGTGTGCAGGAAGCACGTGTGTCCCCTCCCCTTCTGACCTTTCTCGCTCCTTTCTGAGGTCCCCCACTCCACCATGTTCACCTCAGCAACTCCCCCTACTTTCAAAACCCATCACTCTTATGGATGGAATGTGTGTCCCCCCCAGATTTCATATGTTGAAGCCCTGCCCCACAGGCTGTTGGATTTTGGAGGTGAGGCCCCTGGGAGGGAACAAGAGTTAGATGGAGTCGTGAGGTTGGGGCCTGTGATAGCACGAGTGAGCTTAAAAGACAGACACCAGAGAGCAAGCACACACAAAGAGGCCATGTGAACGCACAGCAAGATGGCGGCCACCTGCAACCCAAGAGAAGAGACCTCAGAATAAAACCCACCTTGATGCCACCTTCATCTTGGACTTCCCAGCCTCACAGCTGTGAAAAATAAATGTTGCCTTTGGCATTTTGTTATGGCAGCTGTAGCTGACTCGTACTAACTCCCTCACTATAGCTAACTCATGCCAACTAATATTGCACTCTAGTTTACATCGTGTCCACAGCAGGGAGTGGTAACCTCTTTTCTGAATTTACTGTCTTACTGCTGTTGGCATAACCTGCTTCCAGATACAGTCACACATGCACGTGTGTGTCACCCACGTAGACAATAAGCTGTTTGAGGGCAGGGACGGTGTGTCGTGTAAGCATCTACCGCCGTGTCCTATCGACAGTTCATGATCTATGCAGTGTATTTGCTGAAATACACCATTAACAGCGAGTGGGGTTATTTGATGGAGATTTCCTCACTTACTGTGATATTTCATTTCTGATTGTATTCACTTGAAATCCAAGGGAGACAAAGTGAGGGATATGACATCTCAGGGCAAACGTGAGGAAGGAATGACCAAGGGATCCGTTTGAAAAACAGTCTGTGATTAGAGTAACGGAACCGTTCGAATATGTTTTCCATGCAAAAGGCTGGCCTCCCTCTCTGACTTATGTTTTATGCATGCTTACCTCTGCACCCTTGCCCCCACAGTTCCAGACTTGGGTCTTCTCTCATTTTCCATTGAATTTGATCCTTTTAAGCCCCGTTGTCCCCACTTCCTGGAAGAAAACTTTGGAGCTCATGTTGCATGCCAAAGAGATCTCGTTTTTTTCCTCTTCTCAGTTGAAGTAGACAGTAGCAAATGAGGCTCCCATATGTCCCGTGTTGCTTCTGTGCTTCTCATGGATAATAAGTTCTGTATCCCCCACTGGTTGGTTGTGAATTAAGACCAGTGACTGAGCTTTCTTCTTTCCTTAGAATCCCCGTCGAACGGTGAGCTGAGCCTTGCGCACAGTTTAGGGTCAATATTTTGCTATTGATTCTTCATTTGTTAACTTAATTTTAGGATAGTTTGGTTCCTGGTTTTAGTCATATATCGTCTCCAAAGTTTTCATTAAAGTATTTTAAGGCATTCATGGCAGATTGGATACCAGAAGTAACAGAAGATCCATCCCCCATTGTCCTAAGCATTAAATCTTTGATGTCCCATAGACGTCTTTGTAGGTTCTCAGATGGAAAAGTGAGGGCCCTGAATCTGGTCTTGTGCCATCCTGTTGGTTTTTCTGACCTTCATCTGCCTTATTCTGGCATCTGCCCTGACTTCTTGCCTGCACACCACTTGAACTCTGTGTCTAGAAATTTCCAGCGTGTAGACAGGCATTGGTGTGGATGGTATCCTCTGTGTATCAGCTCAAGGCCATTGGGGAAAAGAGCGCTTGTCTTCCTCTGTCGGCGGCACCTCAGTCAGCCACTGAGGCAAAGAGAGTGGGATTTGCCTGGTTGGTGGGTGCGGGGAAATAAGGGCCCATCCCTAAGCTGGGGGCAGGGGGGCTGTGCGCTGTCAGGGGGAAGAGGAGGCAAGCATCGTGATGGCCACGGCGCTAAAGTTCCTTACTTCATAATGCATACTGTTTAATTTGGCATTTTTAAGAAGCCAGTTACCAAATTTAAAAACATAACACTTCATCCATTTGAAACTCTTCAATGAAGTCAGCACGCACCTTTAATCTCCCTAGCAATCTTCAGAAGATTACGGTAGTCGATCTGGTTTGGGCTTATTACTTGGATTAGAATTTTAAGTACTATTTAAGATAAAGTAAACGTTCTTGTTTATACGTACAAACCAAAATTTCATTTTGTGGAATTCCATTTAACTCAACCATTAAATTATTAGATATGCCTCTTTATAATAAAAAAATCTTATAATGGCGATGCAAGTAATTATAATGCATCTTTAACATCTTCAGATACTAGTGTAACGCCTTCAAATAATGTAAGAAGCTCTCAACAGTGCATTTATCCACCCTGTCTGGTACTATTTTCTTTTAAGATTTTATTTATTTACTTGACAGAGAGAGAGAGAGCACGCACAAGCAGGGGGAGCGGCAGGCAGAGGGAGAAGCAGGCTCTGGAAGTCACGTTCAATAGGGTCAATCCGAGGGAAACATCAAACTCTTCATTTTGTGTTCATTAAGTAACAAAGAATCGGTTGGGGGACCATTGACCTGTTTGTGTCTGAGAGGGAAAAGTGCGTGTAATCTGGTTGCTTGGTTCTTCTTCTTTTTATTGTAGGTTTTGTCTCATAGGGAGCACTGACACTGCAGGAGTAACGTGTGAAATTCACTTAAAGTCACCAACGAATTCCATACTAAACAGAAAGTCTTTGTCTTGGTTTTCTTCGTCTCGCGTTGTCATGGTACAATCTCCCCTGTTATCAAAGGTAAAAGATAAATTTACAAATGGCAATTTGTAAATTATGAAACATTCAATCTTCAAAGACCCGGGATGAAGAATCAAACTACAAACAGTAGAGGCTGGTTGATTGTGAAGCCATGACACATCCTGGGCACACAGAAATCCTGTATTTCTCCCGGAGAAAAAAACGAGATGAGAAGCACCTGTACCACGTATAGTACCAGTCCCTGTGCCTGCCAGCCTGCCTGCAAATGCGTGCCTCGGAATGCAGAAAGGAACGCGGTTTCACTCCAGATTGACTTTGCTTAGGGTGACTTTGCTGAGTGTGCTTAGGGCAGGTGCTAAGGAGGGTGCTGCTTAGTAACCAGTTCCAAGCGGCCTGGGCTGCAGCAAGCAGGGCTGCGCGCGGGGACCAGGGGCTCTCCAATGCCTGAGCCCAGGGCGGCCTCCCTGCTAATCCAGGGTGGGCCCGGGCCTGGCTGCTGTGTCCTCTCTCAGAGCGCCTGGGCACCGCCAGCCTCTCTGCGGCGAGCCGTCACAGGCTTTAGAATTCCTGCGAGACCACGCGACACCCAGCTGTGCTTTAACGGAATTCAACCAGCAATGCGTGAAAGTAATAAAACTGAAAGCAAAGGACAATGAGCTGAATTCTCCTGGAAAAGTTCACCTTTGTGAGCAGCTGATATGACGTGATGACAGGCCGGTACCAAAAACAGCAGAAAGGAAGAAAAGCACGTAGAGTTTGCCGGAACCGTGTATTCTTGATTGAGTAATGTCAACGGAGCGTCCAGGTGTGGCACCCAACGACGGGGGCGGGGTTAGTAGAGGTGCGGAACGCGCGCTCCCCGGCAGGTGAGGGAAGCAGACACCAGGGTGTGCGGTCACTGGCGTGCGGTTCTCTGCAGCATTTCGTAAAGGTCTTCGCAGGCGACACATTAGGGTTCTCATCCCCTGGACGAAGGTCGGGTTCACGATAACACAGTGACTCTCATTCCATTATTTTAAGAGAATTTATGCGCGGATGCTGCAATTACTTATGCGCAACCTGTCTTCATTATCCTGAACTGCAAGTCGTGCCTGTAATTTTTCAGGAGAGGTTATAACTTACAGCGTCTAGGCTTGGTGATGAAGGGACATCTATGGCATGTGATTATGTAAAAATGGACAAGAAAAAGGAGCGCAGACATTTTATTCTCGGAACCGTGTCCTTAATCACTATGTCTGAAAGCAACATCATCGTTTCAAACAAAAAAACGTTTGCAGAACATAAATTTCACGTCGTCCTGGTAATAACTGTTCAGAACTATTTATTCATTTCCCTGTTTCTATGATTGTTCGTCTGTTCTGCTCTACGTTAGTCTGTCTTTGATCTATTCGTGTTATATTCCACAAAAATAAGCTTCCTTCGGAGACACCATTCAGAATGATTTCTCCTGCTTGGTGTAACGCTAACTCTAGAACGTTAACGTGGAGATCGGTGGAGGCCGGCGCTTCCCAAACTTGGATGGGCCCGAAAAGTACCTGGGATCTTGTCGTGATGCACGTGCTGATTCAGCAGGACTGGTTGGGGGCCTGGAAACTTGCATTTCCCTCCGTCTCCCAGTGATGTTCACACCCTGGTCCGTGGGCCACACTTGGGGCAGGTCATCTAATCCGTGTCTGATCCATTTTGCTTACAGCATCTCAGAACTGGTCCTGGTGACTTTCCCTGGAACACTTAGTCACACGACCCTTAGAGTTGGCGGCGCTGATGAGACCACCGTCAGGAGATGCACGAGTCCCATTTCTTATACAAATTTGTTGTGAAGGGATTTCTTAATTTGATCCATCACGGGCAACTTGGAATGATTTTCCATGCGCCGTCATGACCTGTGTATCTACCATTACAGAATAATGTACCTGAAGTTAATGTTGTCCCTGGAAATGCATTGGGATGTTTCGTTATTTGTTTCATGTAATAATTGTTAAATGCTAATCAGGGAAGAAGATGGACGCAGATTATTCGCATCCAATTAAATTCAGACACAGCGATCGTAGTGAATGACCTCCATGACAGGCCTATTTTTCCTAACAATTTTAACGATGGCAGTCGTGATATTGCCTCCAACTTATGGAACGCTGTGTGTGTCTGCTGCGTAATGACATCAGATCCTACCAGCGACCTTAAAAGTGGGGTGTTATTTGATGCCTTTTTTTTGCTGCAAGGAAGCTAATTTCTGAGAGGTCAGTTCATTTCTTCTTCATGTCATTTATAGCAAGTTAAAAGCAGAGATTCAGGCACGTACAGGTCCTTTTTGTGTCTGTACGTGGCTACAGCTTAGCTCCCCATCCCGCATTGCACTGACCCCAAGGCCGGCTCTCCCTGAAGGTGCGTGGGCCAGTGCGTTTCTCTGTCTTTTGAACTCCTTTGTCTCAGAAGGGCCTTCATGTCCAGGAGGTCACCTGCTCTTTTCAGCTGAATATTTCGGGGCCTCTCGGGCCCTCACACGTCTTGGGTTCCAAAGCTCCCCTGGATATGTGGGAGTAGAGGGGCCCAGAGACTCTGAAGAATGCCTCTGTCCCTCTTTGTTATTCTACCACATGTAAATTTTCCTCCCTTTGGAGGAATGGATTGCCTCTTGCAAGAGGTTCAGGCGGGGGAAGGACACGGAAACCTGTCTTGATGTTTCGCCTGCTTCTTGATACGAGGCAGCCTTGCGCCCCGACTGTCAGCCTGGCATTGTGGCTTCTCATCCTGGGCCCCTTTCTTTTGGGACTCTGCTTTCCTGTGCTTGGGGAGATGCTGCTCTCACAGGGCGACATTGTTCTCACTCCAGGCGGTGAAAGCCATCCCCTTATGGTTTGCACTTCCCCAAGGATCTGTCAGTATTTAAATGAGGCAATTGAGGTTTAAGAAAAAATGAGTGTCTCAAGCACCACTTTCTTGGAAGAAATGCTTTGCTCTCAGGAGCAGTATTTCTGCTGTGAACTGAAAGCTCAGGTTTGCCGCTCACAGCCACAAATGTGACTCCGACCTTCCTGTCTTCCTGTGTGCTCAGTAAGCTTCAGCTCTGCAGCTCATGTCAGGGGTGAGGATCTGCAGAAGGCAAAAAACGACCGAGAAGAAGAAAATACACCAGATATTACTTCCAAAACTTTTTGAGAAGATGCATTCGTACGGTTGGAAATAAGAGTACAAATGTGAGCACGGTGCTTTTGGACACTGATTTTCCAGAAAATAAGCAAGCAGCCAAGACACATAGTTTTCTTGTCCACATGCCGCTCGCTGTCAGGGTTGAAGCAGGAAGGTGCCCTTATTGGAAATACTTGGATTTCTGTAAGTTTATGTGAGTCAAAACGAGAAGACCAAATTCTCACGGAAGTTTTCTAAAAGTCCTGAATAAGTCTCTTGAGACACTTCGGAAGTGTGACTACAACAAATCAAAGTTTTCTTTTGTTGGTTTGGGTTTTGATTTCCATCTTTCAGTATAAGTTTCTTGTCTGCATATCTGCAGAGAATCACCCAAATCCAAGATGAATCTGTTTTTTTCCTGCCTTTTTGAATTGCTGCTGAAGGAACGTTTCCATTTTTAAAAAACTGAAGGGTTTTCCAGGCGTTCCTATAGTCCCAAGCTAGGTAAACTGATATAATCTATTCTGATAGTGTCAACATTGACCGTCTTTTTTCCCACAAAGGCAATTTTCTTTTTTCTTTTTCTTTTCCTTTTTTTTGGCCAAAGTTGCACCTGACAGAAAACAGATATTCGGCTCAAATGGAAAAGAAAACGCTACGCAATCCTGAATTCAGGCCGACGCGCTTGCAAGAAGTGTCACAGGAGGCGGCGAGGACAGGAGGCACGTCTCCCCCCTGGCCGGTCCTGGGGGAAGTGGTGTCGTGTGACTTGTAACACGGCCCGGACGCCCTCGTGAGCTATCGCACAGATGTCTGATGGAGCAAACAGACCCCGAGAACGCCCACCGGTCATGAAATCTCCACACAAGCCGTTGCAACTCGCTGGAGATTTACGGCCCCCGGATCCCAAGACGGCCGGACAACCCCTCCTCCTCCGGTGACTTGCGTAACATGACCCCAAGTCAGCCGTGTTGTTTGCAGGCGCCAAGGGCTGCCGGGCTCGCAGCGTGGAAAGCGTTGGCCTTTGCATGTGGGGGGAGGACGGAAAAGCAGGCACTGGGCCCCGTTGTCCAGTGTCCCCTCGGGAACCACATTTTCGGGGTTATGTAGTGATGCGTCTCTCCTCCTGGATAATTGCCTGGGAAATAAAACCAGCTCAGCACCTGTGTTTCGCCCAACGGTATACCGTTAAGTGAAGAATTCAGCGTGCGGGTTTGCATTTCCCCATTATGCATGCAAGAGATGGCGGGCTTCATCTTAATCTGCAAAGAGCCAACATGCAAATAACATCATGGGTCGTATCTCGAGTTTCCAAGGAGCATAATACAGAATAGGCAGGCGTCTCACCACAGGTCTTTGTGGGGAACGAGAAAACTGTTAAGTCCAGACTCAGGGCGCCTGGGAGGGTCTTTCGGTGAAGCATCTGCCTTCGGCTCAGGTCATGATCTCAAGGTCCTGGGATCGAGCCCCGCGTCGGGCTCCCTGCTCAACGGGGAGCCTGCTTCTCCCGCTGCGCCTGCCCCTTCCCCCTGCTCAAGCTCTCTCTCTCTCTCTTGCTCTCTGTCTCTCAAATAAATAAAATCTTAGAAAAACAAGAACAAAACCCAGATCCAGTGGGAATTTAGCATCTCGGAAGTTTCTTCTCATGTTCACCTTCAGTGGCTTCGATTTCTGGGATAACGAATTCAGTTGAAGAGCATACAGCCTGAATGTGGTAAGGCCTCCGTGAACAAGTGAGTTTCCTAACTAGAACAAGAAATTATTTTGTGACCTGCTGCTTTTAAAATCTGGCCCTAGGTTACAGACGGGAGCGTGGGTTTGAGGCGGTGACCAGGGAGTGGGACAGGCTGCGAGGATGAAGGGACCGCGTGGTGTCATCCTTCCCGCAAGACTGACGTGTGGGCAGCCGTCCGTTTCCGAGGCTGGACGCAGCGGTCGCGACGGAGGTGACCTTCCCACAGGAACAGCCGCCGTGTCACCCGCGTGCACCCACGCCAGGCCCTCGGCTTCCGTCCCGCAGAGAAGGAGAAGCCGTCCCGGACTAAGCTTCACATAGCACAGTGATTTGTCGCTGAATACTTTGGCATCTGTTCCTCCCAAGGAATGGGTAGAACTACTCACCGTGTCTTTAAAAGTATCATTAACGCACGATGTTTCAGGGGGTTGAGGCGTTCCGTGTAGTGACTCCCCAGTTCTGGGCATTCGTCAGGGCTCGTCCTAAGCTCACGCCTTCATCCCCATCACCGGCTCCCCGCACGCCCCCACCTCCCCTCTGCTGGACATCGCTGTGTTTTCTAGGGAAGACTCTGTTTCTTCATTTGTCTCCTTTTCTGTTTGTTTCACTTCTTTTGCTTGTTAAATTCCGCATGTGACTGTAGATCCACGTCATTGCAGATGGCAAGATTGCATCCTTGCTTCTGCCCGAGTAGTATTCCGTTGTGTGTGAATACCACATGCCTTGGTTATCCACTCGTCTGCGAATGGACACGTCCGTATAATATCCTTAAAAACCGATTCAGAAAGACCAATAATGCACTTAGTCACTCTTTGTAATATTCAACTAATTCCCTCAAGTCCTCCTGTACACCAGAGAACTAAGAGATCCGTTTCTGCATCGATAATTGGCCCCAAATATTTCTAGCCTAAATTCCTCCAACATATATGTCAGATTGATACCGTCTCTGAAAAGTCACTGGTGGCCTTGAACCCCATGAACAGTTTGAGCAAACTGTATGCATGGAATTCAACCTGGGTTCTGCCACAGGAAGCTGTGTGGACGAATGCTTTTTTTCACGTTTCAATTAAGAATGTTCCTTCTGAGAACCTTTTACATAAACCCGGAAAGCCATGGCATGAAGCTTACAACCGCATTGTGTTAGAGTTCGCCATCTGTAAACAAACACATTGTAAAACGTATTATTAAATTCACATCGGAAAACGCATGACAGTTTCCAGGTTTCACAACCGGCACGAGGCTTTGCACCAGCTTTGCAGTCGGTGTTAAGAAGCTCAGACGTCCCAGACGTTACGCGGGCTCAAGTAGTGTGCTCCCCAACAGCGTGAGTAGTGTGAGTGTCAGTAGGCGTGTTTCTGGTTCCGCACGTTAAGTGTCACTGCACTCCCGGTTACGAGGCACTCTGCTTAAAGAGAATATAAACGGCTGTTCTTGTTCAGGTTTGCTGTAAGCGCTCGTTCTCCCGTTTCTGCTTTCCTGCAACCTGGCGCGTGGGCCTCCAATAGCCTAGGAAGGGCAAACCCGTCTGAAAGCAAGACCCACTGTGAGACTCAGTTCATCCCAGAACTGAGTCAGAGCGCGCTGGCATGCAAGCTACCCACAGATGTATAATTATTTAGATTTTTTGAAAATGTTATTACTGACGGCATTTGGCATACGATTTAATTTATTTTTAATTCTGATTTTCATCCCTACTGATCTTTTTGTCACTTTTTATTTTGATGTATTTTCAAGCATACGGAAAATATCTTAGTATAAAATTGACTAAAAGTTGTGACCCAATTCAGGATACGCTGTTTGCCACGTTTTCTTTGCTCTGTTTTCCTTCCTTTCTCCCTGTCTTCCTTCCTTCCTTCCTTTCTTCTTTCCTTCCTCCCTTCTTCCCTCCCTTACTTCCTCCCTCTTTCTTTCTTTCCTTCCTTCCTTCCATCCTTTTTTCTTTCTTTCTTCTTCCCTTCCTTCTTCCCTTCTTCCTTCCTTTCTTCTTTCCTTCCTCCCTTCTTCCTTCCTTTTCTTTCTTTGTTGTTCGTCCTTCCTTCCGTCCTTCCTTCCTTCTTCTCATTCATCTTTCTTTCTATCTCTCCTCTCTTCTTCTCTCTCTTTCTTTTGATGTACCTGACTAAAGACTTAACACTTCCATTGATTGTTTCAGAGAACCAGCTCCCAGTTTCTTTCATCTGTTCTAGTATGCTTTTACTTCCTATTCAATTTATTCCTGCTCTAATCTTCAATATTTCCTTCCTTCTACTGGTTTGGGATTTTGTTCATTCTTTTTCTAGCTCCTGAAGGTTTAAGGCTAGGATATGTATCTCATGTTTTTCTTTCTTCTTAAGATAGGCCTATATTGTTATAAATTTCCCTCTTGGAACAGCTTTGGCTGCAGCCCAAACATTTTAGATCATTGTGTTTCATTTTCATTTGTCTCTGGGATTTCGTGGCCAGCCCATTCATTGTTTAATAGCCTGTTATTTAACCTCCACGTATTGCTGTTCTTTCCAGATCTTTTCTTGTGGTTGATTTGTAGTTCCATAGTGTTATGGTCAGAAAAGATGCATGGCATGACTTGAGTCTTTCTTAATCTGTTGAAGCTTGTTTTGGGATGTAACATGTGATTTATTTGGAGAATGCTCCACGTGCAGCTGATAGGAATCTCGTCTGCTGCTGTCTTAGGATGGAGTGTTCTGAACATACTTGTTCAATCCATCTGGTCCAGTGTCATCAGAGCCACTGCTCCTTGTTGATTGTTTGGATGACCTATCCGTTACTGTAGTGAGGGCTGAAGTCCCTACTACTATTGTATTACTGTCGATGACTACCTTCCTGTTTGTTGTTGACTCCTTTTATGTAGGTGTACGCTCCCACCTGGGTGCATAAGTATTTACAGTTGTTAGATCTTCTTGGATTGTTCCCATTAATGCTTTTGTAGTGTCCTTCTCTGTCTCTTGTTACCGTCTTTGTTTCAGATCCATTTTGTCCATTACAAGTACTGCTCCCCGGCTTTCATTTCACTTCCATTTGTATGATGAAAGCTTTCTCTTCCCCGCACTTGCAATCTGCAGGTGTCTTTAGGTCTGAAATGAGTCTCTCGTAGGCAGCAAATAGATGGGTCTTGCCTTTTTATCCATTCTGTCACCATGTGTCCTTTGATCGGGGCATTTAGTCCATTTACATTCAAAGTAATTTTTGATAGGTGTGTGCTTACTGCCTTTTATTACTTTATGGTTGTTTTTCCAGTTCTTCTCTGATCATTTCTTCTCTGGCTGTTTTCTCTCATGGTTTGCTGGCTTTCTTTAGTGATAAACGTGGGCTCATCTCTCTCTCTCTCCCTCACTCTCTCTCTCTCACTCTCTTTTGCATGTCTGTGAGTGATTTTTGATTTGTGGTTACGAAAAGGTTTGTATAGAATATCTAATGCACATAGCAGTCTGTATGAAACTGATAGTCGCTTGAGTTTAAAACCATCCTAAAAGCACTAAACTTTTACTGCTCTCCCCCCCACATTTTAGGTATATGGAATCATACTTATGCATTTTTATTTTGTGAATCCTTTGGCTGATTTTTATATATACTTAATTTTATTGCATTTGTGTTTCCTACTTTTCTTACTCATGCTTATGGTCTTCTTTTTCCAGTCAGAAAGTCCCCTTTAATATTTCTCATAAGGCTGGTTTAGTGGTGCTGAATTCCTTTAGTTTTTGTTTGTCTGGGAAAGTCTTTATCTCTCCTATTTTGAATAACAGCCTTGCCAGATACAGTATTCTTGGCTCAGGGTTTTCTTTTAGCATTTTGGTTATATCATGCCAATTCCTTCTGGCCTGCAACGTTTTGCTGAAAAAAAAAACAGCATCTAGCCTTATGGGGTTTCTCTCGTATGTGACTGTTTTCTTTTTCTTGCTGCTTCTAGTATTCTCTCTTTATCACTGCTTCTTGCGGTTTTAGTCACTGTGGATCTTGGTGTCGATTTTATTGATTTTGTTGGGGACTCTCTGTGCCTCTTGAATCTGATTTCTTTTTCTTCCCCAGATGCAGGAAGTCCTCATCTGTCATTTCTTTAAATACATCTTCTCTTCTTGCATTTACATACTTACATACTTCTTTCTCATACTTTCTTTCCTCTACGGTTTACTCCATCCAGTAATTCTTTCTCATTTCAGTTGTTGGGTTCTTCCTCTGGGATTGGTTCTTTCTGAGGTCTTCTGTCTCTTTGTGAAGGGTCCCCCTGAGGCCCTGCACCTACTACTCTGTGTCCTCATGTTGTGTGTCTATTGCCGTGCGTTAAGAGAGTCAGCTACATCTCCCGCTCTTGGGGAAGAGATCCTGCAGAGCCCTGCAGGGCGGCGTACCCTGGTGACGAGAACCTGGTGCTTCACGGTGACGCCAGTGTGTGCTGCACTGCCACTGGTTGAGCGCGTCACGTGCTTCCGTCCAGTCCTGTGCAGCGGCTCCCTTGGCCTGTTGTGCGCAGGGTTTGGTCGCCGTGTTCTTGGTGGGACAGCCGGTGGCTGCCTTGGGCTCGGGTTGGGATTTTGTCTGTTCTTTCTCCAGAGGTAGAGCAGGCATTGGCCAGAGCTGCCTCAGCACTCAACGCTAGGGCATGCTCCCTGCTTGTCCCCTGAGGGGCTTTCATTTGTGGGCAGAGACGGCCGTCAGACCCGGTTTCTGCCTTCAGCCCACGGCCGCAGCCACAGTCAGTCCACCGTGTGTGGCCATCGTCCCCTCTCCCCAGGGCAAGAGGCACTTTAGAGCGGGGCTGGTCCATCTCGGGGCTGCGTACACAAGGCCTTCCTTGTGGCATCACTTCGGGTGGACTCCTCCCACGGCGTGTTTGGGGGTCAGTGCCCATCAGGGCGCTGGTGGCTTGGGACTAGCCATTAGCCAGCCAGGTGGAGAGTGTTCACACCGCACGGGTCCCAGCAGCTGCCCGTGTATCTAGCACGAAATGGTGCCCACCCGCACTTATTTCTGGGAGATCTCTCCCAAAGATCCCTGTCCTTCCAGCTCTGAGATGAGTAAATGAAGTCCTTTCTGGGTACCCCAGGCCTTTTCTGCCCCCTTCTGCCCCTGTATGCGCCAGGCCTTTTCTGCCCCTGTGCTGGATCTGGGGGGGGCGGCGCTGTGTGTTCTACTCTCTCTTTAAGGGCAGGGACTCTCAGTGTCCTCTTGCCCTTTGGCTCTCCCAGAGCTGAGCACACTGATTTTCTTTTAAGATTTTATTTATTTTTATGAGAGAGAGTGAGAGAGAGCATGAGCAGGGGAGGGGCAGGAGTGGGAGAAGCAGACTCCTTACTGAGCAGGGAGCCCCACTGACGTAGGGCTCAATCCCGGGTCCCTGGCAATATGACCTGAGCCACAGGCAGGTGCTTAACCGACTGAGACCCCAAGGTACCCTGTGCCCACTGGTTTTTAAAGTCCCATGCATTACCTCCCACTGATGGTAAGAACTGGCGAAACTAAGCCCCTCTGGTTTTCCATGCCAAATGCTATAGGATCTTTTTTCCCAGTTACATGCCTGGGATGCCCTGGGTGAGGTCTGCTCCTCTCCCTTCTCCCTGCTTGCAGCATTGTCCTCTCCAGGACCGTCCTGCAGGTCTGCTTGGCTCCAGAACCCATCCCCACCCTTCCTACTCTGTTCGATGTGGCTTCTTCTCTGCATTTAACTGTGGAGAGTCTCTTCTGTCAGTCTCCAGGTCATTTTCTGGGTTATTTACGTGATGTGGGTGTTTCCTCGGTGTATCTGAGGGACAGGTTGGGCCGAGGGTCCTCCTACTCCCGTTTTCTTCGGACGTTCTCGAGAGCACCTGTTATCTTTTCACAGCCCTTCCTTCAGTAATTTCTCTAGCTGGCCTTTGCTCGGTATGATGGGCAGAGACCCTTCCTGAAATCGTCTACACTGCTTTTGACGTGAAGAACCGTAACAGTGCGTCTCCTTCGTCTTCGCACAGCAGCCCTGAAGTCTCCGAAGGGAGCGCCCTAGCTGTCTGACACCTGTCATTCTTGGCTGAACTGTCCCCTTTCCCACCTCCGTTTTCAGAGACGCACTTTCCCTGTTGATTTGCCGCCCTCGGCCCGGTCTGTGCGGTCTGCCTTATCAAACATACCAGTTCCAAGTAGTTATTTCGACTACCTGGACCACTGGGGATGAGAAGAGAAAGGAGATCGTGCTCAGGCCCTTTGCAGGAGGGGTGCCGCTGGTTGTTGCAGTCTGCGGGCCCCAGGGAAGACCATCGCATCTCCCTCCTGTTCTGAATCCTCAACAGTCACTGTGCTTTCGTATCATACGTAGATGGGCTCTAGCTTTGGGAGCACAGGTGACGTTCTGCACGAAATGAAACTGCTCTTCTAATATGCCAGTTTCTAAGAGTCGTTAAATTTTATCTCGTTGTTAGCGTAGGAGAAATTGGTAGTGCATGAAAACGTCAGAGCTTTTATTTCCCCTAACGGGGTTTTGGGATCATGGCTTCGTATATAACGTATCTGTGGCTGGGAGGCTTGGAAAACCTCCGGACCGGGCGCACTGAGAGCAAGCAGAATGAGGGAGGCTAGGGACATAAATGCCAGCCTTCTCTTCAGCGTCAGCAGAGTGACCCGGCGGCGCTGGGGAATGGGTGAGAGTGAGATTCGCTTCTGTTCGTATGAGACTGATTCTGAGTGTGTGCAAACGTAGGAAAATATGTCGGGACGCTCAAGGGGGACGCTGTGCCTGCGCGTTTCATCTTTAGCCTGCGCTTGCCTAGCAGAAGACGTGGAGCAAGTCTACGGTGGTTCCGTGTTTCGGGAAAGTGTGCTGTCCTGAGACACCTGCTTATTTCCTTCCACGTGCCTCTCCAGCCTCGCCTGTGAGCGAAGGCAGCTTCGGGGGGAGCAGAGCAGACTGTAGCACTGTAAACGCTTAAGCTGACGGGATCCATCTTTCAGGGCCGAATTCTCCGATGACGCCAATGCTTGCTCGGGGTGTGACGGGTGCTCGGAGGCCTTTGCAAATGTTCCAGAGAACACAGGAAGCCGGAGCCATAGCGGCCCCGTGGTCCGAGATGGTGACTGTTGAAGAGAGAAAGCGGGCTACGAGGTAGAAAATCGAGGTGGACATTGCCGACGGGGGAAGGCGGATCAGCCCTGGTTCCCGTAGATCACACCAGTTCTCATTTAGCACCTTCCAAGCCATTCCGGTTCCATAAAGCGTTTTACTCAAGAGAACGTCCTTGTCCGCGTCCCAAGAGCACTGTCTTCCTCAGGATGGGAAATGAGTGCTCTTCACGGCTGGCCACAGATTTTTAATTAAAAACATCCGCGATGATTTTACAAAAATCGTAAGAATTCCAATACACTTTATAGAACACAGAAAAGCCTCTAGAGATCGTTTGCCCAGGCTGCGTGCCTTCTGCCGTGATGCCAATTCTACCCAAAACAGTGAGCACTTGCCTCGTCTCGGTGGCCGTCCCGCGGCGTGCAGGGGGACTGGGCGTCGGGAACTCCGCCTCGTGGCTTCCCGCGACTCCGGCAGAGGTGAGCAGCCGGCGGCAGGCAGCAGCCCAGGAAGAACAGGGGTTTGCGGCGGCACAGAAGTTCCCGTCCACGTAACGGACCCGGGAACAGCAGCGCACAAAGGAACAGCCTTCCTCTGAGGTCTGTCCACTCAGACCCCGAGGGATGACAAGACGGCTCGGCGTCTCGGTGACCTTAAGGTTCTGCCTCACACCAGAGGGAGGGGCTGCCGCCTCCCTCTCCCGCCCGGAGAGTCCGGGAAGAGGCGGAGGCTCAGCCCTGCTCTCGCAGGTACCCGCGGGTTCTACACGGGCTGTACCGGTTCCCCTCGGTCTTCGGGAGAAGCTCGGCGTTCACTTAGGGCTCGGCAGCGGCCAGAGCAAGAGCAGAGACCAAGGTCCATTTTCCCACTGTGGGCGCGTCTTGGGTTTAGGTGTAGCTCCTTCCGGAAGGAGCTGGAGGGTGAGGAGCTCAAGCAGCCCAGGGAAGCTAAGGACGTAGCGCCCAGAGCCTGAGCATCAAGACCAAGCACTTTGCAATGAGATGTCTTTATGCCTTATCCAAAGTCCCATTTCCTGAAGGCGACTCTGAGGACGCAGTTAATGAAGGCTTTCATACTAGGCAGACCCGACATGTATTATCAGAGCTGGTGCACTGTGCAGTGCCTCAAGGACACTCATTCATTAGGACAGGTCTGCGTGGGTGGATATATACGTGCGTGTACGTCAAGTAAATTCTTCACGTGGCTTGTGGTCGACTTACAGGCCTAACCTTGATGTTAGATAGTCTCCTCCTTCTGACTCGGGAAAACCCGTACGTGATTGATAAGGCTGGCCCTCACCTTCACAGTGAGCTCATGAAGTCTTGCTAACAGGGGGAGAAAATCATAGTTTTATCCATTTTTTATTTCCTATCTTCAGAGACAACCAACTGAGGATGTTGTTGTTGTTGGGGGTTTATTTATTTATTTACTCATTTTTATTCTTAAGAGGAGGGCGAGGGGCAGGGAGGGAGGAGAGAGAATTTCAAGCACACTCCCTGCCCAGCACGGAGCTGAAGCAGGGCACGGTCTCACGACCCCGAGATCATGACCTGAGCTGAAATCAAGAGTCGGATGCTTAACTGACCGAGCCATGCAGGTGCCCCAGGAAGTTTTTAATATTTAGATGTTAAACATTTACCTTATATTCTCATCATATATTGACTCTCCCTCTATTAAAACACATACCACGTTTTTCTGTAATCAGTTCTGCCTTCCTTATTAAATTAAGAGCTCTTTGGTGACTGGGGACATAAAAAATATTTCTGTTGGATTAAGTCCCTTTAAACGTCCAATCCCACACACATGAGTTTAGCCTCACGAAATCGCTACATAAAAGGTTTTATCATTTCCATTTGGTTCATGAGACACAGACTCAGAAAGACCACATCCCCAGCTCAAGATCGTGCGCAAACGCGTCGTTAACTTCCGGCTCGAGACCGGCTCTGCCGAGCATCAGCAGAGGAGACGTCCCCTCCGCCGCCGCCGGTCATGGATGTTCATCTTCGTCTCGTCAGGATCTCACCTGTGTTGGATCCGTAATTAAGGTCATTTCGACCAGTACGGAGGGGATGTCTAGGTCGTTTGCAGCGTGCGGAAGGGTAGGACACCGCGCTTTGCATTTCCTTGCTCCTGATTGGTCTAGGGAAGGAGTTATTACGCAGTTTCTCTTTCTGCGATGGAACTGTGATGCATCGGTTACCAGTGCTGGGTGACACACTGTCCCCAACTGCACTGGCAGACCGCGGCGGTGCCTGCCTCGCCGTTTCTGTGGGTCGGGAGTCCTGGCATGGCTTCTCTGGCTGGCGCGCTCTCATGAGGCCGCAGTCGCCTTGCCCGGCGGGCCGAGCTGATCTTTCTCGGGGCTGTTGGCAGATGGCGCGACTCAGCTTCTCACGTGCCCTCGGACTGAAGATCCCTGTGCTTGGTCGGTGGTTGGCAGGAGGCCGTCCTTAGTCCCTGGTCGTGTGGGTGTCTCCGTAGGGCCGCTCACAAATGACATCACTGAAACAAGTGAGGACCCAGACAGAGGGGGTCCGTGAAAACAGAAGTCCGTCTGTTAGAGCCACCATGTCCAAGGTGTTAACACCCGTCAGGGCTATTCCTTCGTAGCAGGAGTCCCTTGTCACCCACGCTCGGCAGGAGCGGTGACACGGCATGAAGGCGAGGACGCAGGGGTCCCCGGTGCTCATCTCAGAAGGCTGCTTGCAGCCGTGAGTGTGTGAAGGGAGGGCTTGGAACAGGACCATTTCCACGGACCGTATCGGAACGACGGGAGTGAACGTTTTCACACTGTAAGTCCACCTGTCACCCGGTTGGCAACAGGGAAGGTTGCCGCTCGGGCACGGTTACATAAATACCTGGAAATAACACACAAGCACGTTCCTTGCAAGGTCTGTTTTCTTGGACTTTGACTAGAAACCTGGGCGTTATGCAAATGAAGCAGGCAGTGTGAGGACCCGCCACTGTGGGGAGGTCAGCCGTGTGAAAGGGCTGCCACTGCGTCCTGACCTGCACCTCTGAGAGCGTGAGTGAGCGTGAGAGAGGCGTGCGTGTGTGCGCGTAGACTGTAGTATGAGAAACTAAGCCACCTAGTTTGTATCTTGACACGGCACAATTCAGACTTTATGTTCCACGGTGTGAAAAGTCACTTTTCATGAGTGACAAAGAATGTTACCCTCGAAAGTTTTAAAATATGTCCCCCTGGGGTGTTCCCTAAGAACAGCCTCGAAACCACATGGTAATGGTGACAGAATCAAGGCTTATAAGATCCGTTTTAAAATATTCTGACTTTGAGTCATGTTACAAAGACAAGAGCCTCATTTTCTTTTGCCGTTTATGCTTCCGAACCGCTCATGTATGTATTACTTTTCTACACGTTATTAAATTTCATTTTAAGTGGAAACGTTAATATTTTAGCTCCATCCTTCAAATGGTGTTAATATGAATGTTGTGATTCTGCCTTTTTTTTTTAAAGATTTTATTTATTTATTGCACAGACAGAGATCACAAGTAGGCAGAGAGGCAGGCAGAGAGAGAGGAGGAAGCAGGCTCCCCGCTGAGCAGAGAGCCCGATGCGGGGCTCGATCCCAGGACCCTGGGATCATGACCCGAGCCGAAGGCAGCGGCTTAACGCACTGAGCCACCCAGGCACCCCCACACCACTACTTTTTCCATGACTTTTTGTACAAAATCAAGATATTTTGGCTCACTCAATGTACATTGTCTTGTCCCTTCAATCTTTGGCTATTATGTGTCCTTTTTCTTTTTTTTCTTATAATTTTTTTTTAAGATTTCATTTATTTATTTGATAGACAGAGATCACAAGTAGGCAGAGAGAGAGGAGGAAGCAGGCTCCCCGTGGAGCAGAGAGCCCGATGCGGGGCTCGATCCCAGGACCCTGAGATCATGACCTGAGCCGAAGGCAGAGGCTTAACCCTCTGAGCCACCCAGGCGCCCCTATGTCTCCTTTTTCTATGCCTTTTTATAGTAGTTCCTATAGTCTTTTTTTAACAAAAAAAGGCAGCCAGGCACCCGTGTTCACCTCCTGTCCCTCTGAACGAACCTCTTCCTACTTTTCCCTTCTTTGTTTTTTCTCTCTGCAATGGATACAAGCGTTTGTCATAAGAACGGCACGTTGAGCTCCTCCTGTGTGTTTCACAGTCCCGGATACTCACCCTAAGGAAGCCAGGGTAAATGCAGTAGGCTGAATGACTGGAGGAGACCTGGGCACTTTTTTCTCTCTTTAATTCATAAAGACAAGGTGCCAACCAGTTGTTTAAGACGCGTGAGTCCCAAGAGGTGGCTCCTGCCTCCTTCCGCAGCGTGCCCGGGCATCAAACACGATTCGTTGGAACTCTGCTGCGTGTCGGTATGTCCGAGCAGACACGGGGGGAACAGGTGCAGCGTCTTTGTGCCCCCGCACATGGTACAGGGCCTGGCACTGACCGGATGCTCAGACCCTGTAAACCAGTCCCCGCTGCCAACCGAGACTCATGCTTACGTCGCTGACGATGGCCATTCCAGATGCCTAGATTTCCAGAGCAACTGCAGGAGTGTTTTGAGCTTGCGAGGAAGTTCCTTTCTTTTTCTTTTGTTTGTTTTCAATGTTTCGTTTAAATTCTAGTCGGTTAGCATACAGTGCAATACTGGTTTCGGGAGTAGAATTCGGTGGTTCACTTCTGTACGGCACACACCGCTCATCCCGTGTGCCCTCCTTAATGCCCAGCCCCCCTCTGGCCCCCCCCCCCCCCCCACCTCCTGCATCGCCCCTCAGGGTCTTCTCTCTCTCTCAGAGTCTTTCATGGTGTGTGCAAGGAAGAACTGCTCCGGCGTTGACACCCATGTAGGGAGAGCACCGGCAGCTTGGCAAGGTACCTCGTCTTGACAAGCGAGTTAACTAGGTTTTCCCAGCTTTAAACACAGAAAGACCCTCCGCTTACTTCAACCAGTGAGAATACATGTGAGAGTGAAGAACCTGCAGAAGGTCCATCAGGAGGCCACCGAGCTGTCGAGGTATTCAGCTGGGATGGCCGCTGGAGATCCCCCGGGAGGACTGCGCCCAAACACGCCGAAACTGTGGAGGAAAGAAGGAGTTAAATGCCGTTCTGAGCAGCCATGCCCTTGTTGCTCTCCTGGCTCTCCGAGAAACTGTATTTCACTACGTTTGTTTCTGGTAGCTCTGTTCCATTTTCCTTTGTCTCCGGCACTATGGCTTTCTCCTTTGCCAAGATTTCCAAACGATGGGTTGGGAGTTTGTGCGTAAGGAACTGCCCGAGTTCTGTCTCTGTCCACCTGATCTGTCAGGGCTGAGGCTGATGAAGTGTTCCTCACGTGGGACTTGGATGTGTGCTAGCACGCGCGGTGTGGACCAGGACATGATTTTGTTCCAGCTCTTTCTTTCAGGTAGGTGTTACTTATGCAGCCCAGCCCTGGTTATGTCCTTTGTTACGGAGCTAGTACCACAAAAACGCTAAGCGAAAATCAAAGACAGAGAGAGAGAAGAAAGAAGTAAATCACCCAGAACCTGGCCGTCGACAACAGCAAACACTTGAAAGCCCAGGGCTCCATCAACAAAGCATGTAACGTTATCGGGCCGACTCAGCGTGTAAAGACAGAGCGCTGATTTTGTCTCCCTAATGACAAACTAATTTGGAAAGTGTTCCGTTGGATAAGCCAAATACTTTAAATGTTTTCAACACCCGCACGATCCTAAAGAGCAAGGCTTATTGACCATTTTGACTAATTCTCACGGAATCAGGTAAATCCAGTGAGTAAGTGTTGTAGTGCAGAGTTGGCATACGGGTGAACTCATGAAGCCATCCTTGATGAAGAACTTTCTGGAAACCGTGTATACCTACACTGGATGACCAAATTAGCCTGAAAGAGGCTTTGATGATTTCATGTGGAAATGCTCTTGTCATTCTTTCAAAGACCAATGGAGGAAGACCAGAGAGTGTAATGTGGGTCTCGTCTCCGTCCGTATCTCCTTCCTTTCTGAGCATCTGATCTCCGAGAACACGTCATGCATCAGTGGACGTAGGGTCTGGGTGAGGAGATCCTGCAGAGGACATGGGGGGATAACGTCCCCATCCTCTCGTAAACCGCCTCTGGCTTATCACAGCAGGACCTAAACCGTTACTTGACAACTGTGGAAAGGATGATAATTCAGGAACCCCTCAATTTGCCATCTGTTGGCGTGGGCGGGAGTTATGGACCGCGGGACACGCCAGACTCTGAATGGGTTTTTTCCTCAAAAGAGACGTTGCTCAGGTGCTGACTTGGGTTGTCCCAACTTGGGTTTCTGTTGTTGTTCAGGAAGAAGATACTGAACTAAAATAAACTCAACTTCTGGCCAACTCCTCTTGAAGTGGGGGACACCTAAGACCTGTCGCCTGTACCTTGGAGAAGCATGATCAGATGAAAAGTGACCCCACTTGCAGCTCCGTACATAACAGACGGGGCCAAGCCTTTTTGCTCATAACACACCAAGCTCCAAGTCCCATGATTTCAGTAAAGACAGTAGGTTGCAATCCAAATGAGAATAGAGATCTTAAATTCTGTACTATGTATATTGCCCACCAAAGAACGTTACCAGAACATGCTAGATCTTTCTGTCCTGGTCATATTAAGTATTGGAATTAGCTGCCCCCGGACATGAGTACAACAAAAAAGAAAACTTATTTCCCACCATGGGGTGTGTGTGTGTGTGTGTCCCCATTACAGGAGCTGATATTGAGAGAGATTGGAATGTGAGCAAGTGATGTGGGATGTGGTCTTGAGAAACACCAGGGAGAGAGGAGAAGTAGGATGAGGGAAACAGCCAAGAAAGGGTGTGATTTTCCAGCAGGTTCATGGTGGGCAAGTGCAGCATAATTCCCCGAGGGTGTCTGGGAGGCCGTGGTGAACACAGGCTTTGGAGCTCTCCCTCCCATGAGAACAGGGCTGATGCTGTTGGCCACCAGCGCCCGTCAGCCCTTGGGCGGGGCCCGTGTGGGAGGCATTAATCCCCTGGCCCTTCCGGCACGCTGTGTGCTCCGCCGAAGCAGGCGCTGGTGGCCGGAGAGGCCCGGGCCAAGGACACACAGGTGCTGGGAGCTGAGACCCTGGAAAACAGACCAGAGCAGGGCGGCTGAAAATCATGAGGGCTTAAAGAATATGGGCAGGATATCTGTTTATCTCCCTGTTTATATCTGTATCGATGTCCGTGTGTCTGGACGTATGCTGTGTGCTTCAGGAGGTCTCTCTATGCTCTATCCCTGTCCATAGCCGTATCGGTACGCGCAGTTGTACCGAGATCTGTGTGCTTACATCTCTAGGTACACGTGTGCGTGCGTACAGTGATCTACAAACTGACTGTGACCTTGTGAAACGAAAATCCTTATCATGTCTACACCATCCAGACGCTAAAAACACTCGGATAGCAGACTTACATATCAACAACACAAAATGAGCCCCCAAACCTAATACTTTGTAAGCTGATAGATTTCTGTGTGAACCGAACAACGATTTATAAAAAGTAATGTGTGAAACAATACCTAGACCAATGGGAAAATCCCACCAGAGCTATCAGTCTAGATCTAGATCTAGTTATGATCAAACATAATGATTGATGTAAAATCAAGTCGTAAATGATTATATATTATGTAGCTATTGTGATTGATATAAATATGTATGTATTTCTAGAAAGATGGGTTAGGGAGAATAAGAGGAAACAAAAGGTGAGATTATGGATAAAAATAACAGGGGGATCACAGACACTGAAGGGATTAAAAGAATTGCAAGGGCACATTTGCTGCACTGCCATTGAGAATTCTGAATGGAGTGGTTGATTTCCTGCAAAAAATCCAACCCTGCTTTCCAAAGAGGCAGGAACCTGAATCTACAGATCATTAAGGAAGGTGTTGAAAAGCTAATTTAAGGAGATGCCAGGTTACAAAATAAAATACCTCAGGATCAGATGTGATAATATACCTCGGGCTTTACAGCTGAGGTTTCTTTGGGCTTTAAGGTACAAATCATTTCTATGAAAGAAAACCTTATCTAGGCTACAGAAAAAAGCTGGAAAACTGCCCACTTTCATGATGTTAGCATAATTTCAGTGCCGAAACTTGCTAAGGTACAGAATAATTGGCAAAATATAGAATAATTGTATATAATTATCGTGCATAACTAGATGCAAAAATCCTAAATTGGTTTTTAGTCAGTAGACTCTCACATGGTCAAGGTGGCTGATAGTTTTAATCCGCGATGCACAATGATTGCAGATATTTTGTTCTGACCCATTGAAGGAGAAAACCACCTGTTTATATTCATGGTGGCTGGTGATGGAAAGGCATTAGGTGAATTCGGCCACTACTCCTAAAAGGGTCTAAGAACTAGAGCAAAATGAGGTAATCATGAAATGGCTGGTTACTAGCAATTATCATGACAAAGAACCAATGAACTTTTTAAAAAAGATTTTATGTATTCATTTGAGAGTGCATGAGTGGGGGCAGGGGGAGAGGGAGAAGCAGACTCCCTGCTGAGCAGGGAGCCCCATGGGGGACTCGATCCCAGGACCCTGGAAATCATGACCTGAGCCAAAGGCAGATGCTTCACCATCTGAGCCTTCCCGGTGCCCCCCTCCCCGCCCTGATGAACTATCTGTGTTAGAATGAAGGAAGATTCAGAGATACACACCATCCCCACTCATGTTTAACATTGATTTAGAAGTTGTCGCTAAAGCACAAAGGCCAAAATAAATAATCATTGCACATGTATTTTTTAAAGTCACAGAATGCTTAGTGTGCAGATGCTTACAGTATATATCTAAAAAAATTAAACATAATGAAGAAATCAGAAGATAAATTAGTAAGGTAAACAGTACAAGTCATGTATAATGATTTTCTCCGTATTCTAACCTTATCCAGTGGGAAATTAGAAAAAATGTGTTTATTTCTTAATAGCAGAAACTACAGAATGTTGAAGAAAACCCCACTGTAATATATATTATATACAAATATTTTTCTTTTTTAGTCACTATACATTTATGTTATAATACATAGTGTTTATATAGTACAGTGTAGTGTTTCTATAGAACTACACTTCTGTAGATTCTGTATTAACTTATGAACACTTAGATGTAAAATACAAGTTTGGAAGATTTGTTTCATGTTGGAGGAAAGAGCCACGTCCTTAATAAATACTCCTCAGTGAGAGGATGGGGAAAAACGGTCCTTCGGA
>RCUC01160475.1:0-58647 GCA_003697995.1 Taxidea taxus jeffersonii | reverse complement strand
GGGGGTGGGGGGAAGAGGGGTTGGGTGAGGGGGGTGGGGTTACATCATATGTTTAAATAAAGCTTAAATAAAGTAAAAAAAAAAAAGCAAACACTGAGAGACTGTCCAAAGTGACATCACCAAAACCATGGAGTAGGAGATTCTAGCCCCAAATGTACAATGAAGCTCAACAGTTAAATGGCTATGAACAAACAAAAGTAGTTCTGGGAGAGCTCAGGAATTCATTCAACAAACTTCAGCAACACAACGGAACAAAAAAGCCCGCATCTAACCTCACAAAAAAGAAAGGAGGAAAGTTTCATTTTGACGGCACCATCCCATTCACCAGGCCAACACTGCTCAGCACCAAGAGGGAACACTCCAGCTTGAAATAGTTTCCCTCACTGGGAAAGGGAGAACAGGTTGAGAGAATAGCTTCCCCACTCTTTTGGGCACTGCACAAAGGACCTGCTCTGGTTTCATCTTGCTAAGACAGGCAAAGGCAAGACTTATGGAAATCCTTTGAACAAGGAAGAAGGGCAGAAGCTACCAATTTAGTCATACAAAGAAAGTGATCAGAATTCCCAGTGGCCTGCTCTGTGGAGGACCCCGAGAGCTTTGCCAGCACAGTTTTCCTTCTAAAATGAAAGAAAGCGTTTCCCAGACAAACCAAAGTGAGGGAGTTCATCACCACCAGACCTGCCTTACAAGATATGCTGAAAGAAGCTCTTCAAGCTGTAATGAAAACACTTTAATTAATAACATGAAAATATTTGAAAAAATAAAAGATGTCAGTAAAAATAAGTATATGTCAGTTTCAGAATACTCCAATACTACAATATAGAGTTGTGCTAATCACTTAATTCTAGTATACAGATTAAAGAAATATGAAAAATAGCTATAGCTTCAGTAACTTACTAATAAATGCACAATATTAAAAGATGTAAATTGTGACATCAGAAACATAAAAAGGAAAGAATAAAAGGGTAGTTTTTGTATATGATTGAAGTTGTTATCTGTTTAAAGTATACATACTATTATAACTACAAAACGTTTGGTGTAAGCCTTAAGGTAACCAAAAAGCAAAACCTTTAGTAGGTACACAAGAGAAGAAGGGAATCAGAGTATACCACTATGGAAAATCAATTCATTAAGAAAGACAGAAAGACTTATTTTGCTAAACATAATACCCTCTGGTTCCATCCATGTCGTCACAAATGGCAAAATTTCATTTCTTTTGATGGCTGCATAGTATTCCATTGTATATCGGAGAAAGACAACTATCATATGATCTCCCTGATATGAGGAAGTGTAGATGCAACAGGGGTGGGGGTTTAGGGGGTAGGAAAAGAATAAATGAAACGAGATGGGATCAGGAGGAGACAAATCAAAAGAGATTCTTAATGTCATAAAACAAACTGAGGGGGGTGGGGGGAGGGGTGTTGGGAGAGGGTGGTGGGGTTACATTATATGTTTATATAAAAATAAAAAAAATTTAAAAAAATAAAAATTTTTAAAAAAGAAGAAAGAGAGGAAGAAATGAACAAAAGAAGTATAAAACAGACAGCAAATAATCAACAAGATGGCATTACTAAGTCCTTAACTACCAATAATCATTTTAAACATAAATGGATTAAGTTCTCCAAAAACAAGCTAGAGTGGCTGAATGGATTTTTTTTTAAAAAGACCCAACTATATGCTACTAAAGACTCATTTTAGCTTTACTCAGAGTGAGGGGATGGAAAAATATATTCCATGCAAATGGAAACAGAGATTAGAGGTAGCTATACTTCTATCAGACAAAACAATCTCATGTTTAATAGCATGAAAAAGGGCTTGCTTCCACAGCACATATACTAAAACTGCAACAATACAGAGAAGATTAGCATTGCCCCTGTGTGAGGATGACACACAAATACAATAGCATGAAAAGAATAAAATATTTAGGAATAAATTTAACCAAGACAGTGAAAGATTTATACATCAAAAACTATAAGACACTGATGAAAGAAACTGAAGAACACAAATAGATGGAAAGATATCTTGTGCTCATGGATCAGCAGAGTAAATTTTGTTAAAATGTCCATTCAATCAAACCCTATCAAAATCCAATGGAATTTCTCACAGAAACAGAAAAGAATACAAAAATTCTTATGAATCCACAAAAGATCCGGCAGAGCCAAAACAACCATGAGGGGGAAAAAAAAACAAAGCTGAAGGCATTACAATTCATTATTTCAAACTATATTATGAAGCTATAATAATCAAGAAAGTATGGTATTGACATAAAAACATACACAAAAATCAGTAGAACAGAACACAAAGCTCAGGAAAAAAAACCCATACATATATGATCAACTAATACTTGACAAAGAAGACGGGACAGTCTCTTCCATAAATGGCATTGGACACCACCTCAATCCTAAATTCCGTATGATCCTTGCTTTAAATTGTCTACCAGGCGTTATTTATGTTTTACGTTGGAACCTTGTCCTGTTCTTTCATTTGGGATAAATTTCTCTGTCTCTTCATTTTTTCTCCCTCTCTTGTATCTATTTCAGTGTGTCAAAGTCAGTTGTGTTTTCTGCTCTTGAAAGTACTGACTTTATGTAGAAGAGGTCCTAGAATGCCCTGCAGTGCAATGTTCCCTGTTCACCAGAACCTGGCACTTCAGCAGAGTATCCTATGTGTAGAGTTTATTCCCAGCTATTGTGTCTGAGTCACTTTTCTTTCAGAGTATTTGTCTTCACTGACTCTCCGTCCTTGCTCAATCTGGTGTTAGTAGAACTCAAGTAGGTCAGCTCTGAGGGGGGCAATGATCATAAGGTTACTGGGCTTGAGAAAAGAGTGGAAGACATGAATGAGAATCTCAACACAAAGATAAGTTATAACATAGCAGAGAAAAAGGACTCAATAAATGAAATGAAAAAAAATACTTGATAAAAATGTGGCAGAAGCAGAAGAATGAATTACAGCACAGAGTAATAGAAAGTAATCAAGCTGAACAAAAGAGAGAAAAAAGTATTACACAAATTGAAAATGGATTTAGGCAACTCAGTGACTCCATAAAACATAATTAATAACATTTATATTATAGGAGTCCCAGAAGAAGAGAGAGAAAAGGGGGCAAAAAATGTATTTGAAGAAATAATAGCTGAAAACATCTGGGAAAGTAAACATATATCCATATCCAGGAGGCACAGAGAACTCCCATCAAAATAATAAAAGCAGACTCATACCAACAGATAATGTAATTAAATTTACAAAACATAGTGATACAGGAAAAAACTTAAGAGCACCAACACAGAAGAAGTCACTAACTTACAAGAGAAAACCTTTAAGGCTAGCAGGAGATGTTTCAACAGAAAATTTGCAAACCAGAAGGGAGCAGTATGATATTTTCAAAGTGCTGAATGGGCAAATTCTGCAGCCAACAATGCTCTATCCAGCAAGGCATTACTCAGAATAGAAGGAGAAAGAGTGTTTCCCAAACAAAAACTAAAGAGGTTCATGACCACTATAGTAGTCAGCCCTACAAGAAACACTAAAGGGAACTATTTTAGTGGAAAAGAGAGACCAAAAATCAAAGTATAAAGGAGGAAACACAAAAGCAGTGAAAACAAAAAAAATGTTTGTAAAAAATCAGTCAAGGAACTCACAAAGAAAAGGATATAAAATATGACATCATATACCTAAAACTGGGGAGCAGAGTAGTAAAGAATGGGTTCAAACTTAAGCGTTCATCAACTTGATATAGACTGCTATATGCAGAGGAGGTTATATAGAACCCTAATGGTACCATATATCAAAAACCAGTAATGAAAAGGCAAAGAATAAAGAGAAAGCAATCCAAATATTTCACTAAAGAAAAACAACAAAACATGAAAGAGGAAAAGACAAGAAAGATCCAGAGAAAAATTTTCAAAAACAACTGGAACTAATAAAGTGCCAATAAATACATATCTATCAATAATTACTTTTTATATAAGTAGACTAAACACTCCAATCAAAAGAAATAGGTTGAGGAATGGGGAAAAAAAAAGACCTATCTATATGCTGCCTATAAAAGACTCATTTTAGACCCAAAGACTTCTGAAGGTTGAAAGTGAGGGGATGGAGAAATATCTGTCATGCAAATGGAAGTCAAAACAAAGCTGGAGTAGCAATACTTATTTCACCAAAATAGATTTTAAAACAAATACTGTAACAAGAGACAGAGAAGGCTACTATATAGTAATAGAGTGGACAATCAAGTAAAAAGATATAACAATTGTAAATATCTATTACCCAACATAGGAGCACCCAAATACATAAAACAGTTAATAACAAATATAAAGAAACTAATTGATAATAATATAATAATAGTAGGGTACATTAACACTGCACTCACATCAATGGACAGATCGTCTAAACAGAAAATCAACAAGAAAACAATAACTTTGAGTAACACACTGGAATAGATGGATTTAACAGATATATTCAGAGCATTCTATCCTAAAACAGCAGAATATACATTCTTTTCAAGTGCACATGAACATTCTCCAGAATAATCACATGATAGCCTACAAAACCAGCCATAACACAATCAAGAGGATTGAAGTCATACCATGCATCTTTTCTGACCACAAGGCTATGAATCTAAAGTCACCTACAAGAAAAAATCCGAAAAGACCACAAACTTTGTTACTAAACAATGAATACTTCAACCCTGAAATAAAAAACTGAAATAAAAAAGAACATGGAAATGAATGAAAATGAAAACACAATGGCACAAAACCCCTGAGATGCAACAAAAGCAGTTCTAAGAGGGAAGTTAATAGCAATAACAGGCCTACTTCAAGAAGTGAGAAAAAAAATCAAATACATAACCTAAACTTACAAGCTAGTAAAAGAACAACAAACAAAACCTAAAATCAGCAAAAGGAAGGAAATAATAAACAGTAGAGAGAAAAATGATATAGAAAATAAAAAAGACAATAAAGCAAATCAAGGAAACAAGGAGGTGGTTCTTTGAAAAAATTAATAAAACTGATAAACTTCTAGCCAGACTTGTCAAAAAGAAAAGAGAAAGGACTCAAAGTCACAAATGAGAGAGGAGAAATAACAACCAACACCACAGAAATACAAAAAAATTATTAGAGATTATTATGAAAATCTAAATACCAACCAATTGGACAACCTAGAATATATAAATTCCCAGAAACATATAAACTACCAAAACCGAAACAGGAAGATATAGAAAACTTGAATAGACTGATACCAACAAAGAAATTAAATCAATAATTGAAACACTCCCAACAAACAAAAGTCTGGGACTAGATGGCTTCATAGGCAAATTCTACCAACATTTAAAGAAGAGTTTTTGGTTTTGTTTTTTAATCTTTTTATTCTTGAGAGACACAGAGAGAGAGAGGCAGGGGAATAAGCAGGCTCCCCACTGAGCAGGGAGCCCAAGGTAGTACTCAATCCTAGCACCCCAGGATCATGACGTGAGCAAAAGGCAGACGCTTAACCATCTGAGCCACCCAGGCACCCCTTAAAGAAGAGTTAAAACCTATTCTTCTCAAACTATTCCAAAAAACAGAAAAGAAAGGAACACTTCCAAATTTATTCTATTAAGGCCAGCATTATCCTGATACCAAAATCAGATAAAAACACCACTAAAAAAGAGAACTATAGGCCAACATCCCTGATGAACATAGATGCAAAATGGTCAATAAAATACTAAGAAACTGAATTCAACAATACATTAAAAAGAAAATTCACCATAATCAGATAGGATTTATTTTCAGGATGCAAATGAGAAAGGATAAAATTCATATGACCATTTCAGTAGATGCAGAAAAACCATTTGACGAAGTACAACATCCAGTCATGATAAAAACCTTCAACAAGGTAGGTTTAGAAGGAACACACCTCAACATCATAAAGGCCATATATGGAAAATGTGCGGCAAACATCATCATTAATGGGGAAAAAACAGAGTTTCCCCCTAAGGACAAGAACAACATAAGGATATCTACTCTCAACACTTCTATTCAACACAGTATTTGAAGTCCTAGCCACAGCCAGTCAATAAAGTCTCAGGAAAAAATCATAATTGATGTACAAAATCAATGTACAGAAATCTGTTGCATTTCTATATGCCAATAATAAAGTAGCAGAAAGAGAAAAATTAAGAAAACAATCCCATTTACAAGTGCACCAAAACACAAGCAGTAACTTTTTTAACATCAGCTGTAGCAACTTTTTTTCTACGCATTTCTCCTGCAGAAAGAGAAACAAAAGCAAAAAATAAACTATTGGGAGAACATCAAAATGAAAAGCTTCTGCACAGCAAAGGAAATCATCAACAAAACTAAAAGGCAACTACTGAATAGGAGAAGATACTTACAAATGATTTATCCAGTAAAGGGTTAGTATGCAAAAATATATAAAGATCTAATAAATCTCAACACCCCAAAAATAAATTATCCAATTAAAAAACAGACAGAAAACATGAACAGATATTTCTCTAGACATAGAGATGGCAAAGAGACACATGAAAAGATGATCAACATCACTGATCATCAAAGAAATGCAAATCAAACCTACAGTTAGATATCACCTCACACCTGTCAGAATGGCTAATGTCAAAAACACAAGAAACAACAGGTTTTGGCGAAGATATGGAGAAAAAGGAACCCTCATGCACTGCTGGTGGGAATGTAAACTGGTGCAGCCACTGTGGAAAAGAGTATGGAGTTTCCTCAAAAAGTTAAAAATAGAACTACCCCACAATCAAGCAATTGCACTACTGGTAATTTATCCAAAGAAGACAAAAACATTAATTTAAAGAGACACACACACCCCTGTGCTTATAGCAGCATTATTTACAATAGTTAAGATTTGGAAGCAGCCAAATTGTCCATCAACTGATGAATGGATAAAGAAGATGAGATATATATTCAGTCATAAATACCATATTATAATACTATTACCATATTATAATACTATTGCCATATTATGATAATATTATCATATTATAACACTATTCAGCCCTAAAAATAACAAAATCTTGCCATTTGCAACAACATGGATGGGGCTAGAGATTATAATGCTAAGAAAATAAGTCAGTCAGAAAAACACAAATACCATATGATTTCCCTCATATGTGGAATTTAAGAAACAAAACAAATGAGGAAAGGGAAAAAGAGAGAAGACAAACAAACTCTCAGTTATGGAGAACAAACTAATGGTTACCAGAGAAGATGGCGGCAGGACGGGCAGGGATTAAATAAGTGATGGAGATTAAGGAGGGCACTTGTGAGGAGCACCGGATGATACATGGAATTGCTGAATCACTATATTGTACACCTGAAACTATGTAAGGCTATACATAAAATAAAAGTTACTCTTAAATAAAAATAAACCGGGGCACCTGGGTGGCTCAGTAGGTTAAGCCTCTGCCCTCTGCTCAGGTCATGATCCCAGAGTCCTGGGATCGAGCCCCGCATACGGTTCTCTGCTCAGCAGGGAGACTGCTTCCTCCTCTCTCTCTGCCTACTTATGACCTGTCTGTCAAATAAATAAATAAAATCTTTAAAAGATTTTTTTTTAATAAAAAAAATTAAACCAAAGAAGATTTATCACTTTAATAAATAAATAGTGCTAGGAAAACTAGATACTCACATGCAAAGGAATGAGATCAGACACCTATCTTACACAATTCACAACAATTAATTTGAATGGGTTAAACACTTAAATGCAAGATCTGAAATCACAAACTCCTAAAAGAATACATAGGAAAAATTCCTTGACGTTGGAATTGACATCTTCTAAGGATACTTTCAATATGACACCAAAAACCAAAAGCACAACCAATTAAAACCAAAATCTTAAAAGCACACACACACACACACACACACACACACACACACACCACACAATATAATGAAAAGGCAACCTATAGAATGGGAGAAATTATTTACAAACCATATATCTAGTAAGTCACTCATATCCAAAATATATAAGGAAACATATACCTCAATAACATAACAACAAATAATTCAGTTTTAAAATGGCAAAGGTCCTGAGTAGATATTGGTCCAAAAAAGACATACAAATGGACAAGTACATGACAAAGTATTCAACATCACTAATCATCAGGGATACACAAATCACCACCAGGAGATATCATCTCGTATCTGTTTCAGTGGCTATTATCAAAAAGTGAAGAGACATCAAATGTAGAGATAAAAGAAATCCTCATGCAGTGTTGGTGCAAATATAAATTTATACCATATAGCCATTACAGAAAACAGTACTAAGAAATGAAAAACAGAACTTCCATGTGATGTAGCAATCCCATTTCTGGGTATGTATCTAAAGGAAATGAAATCACCATCTCAAAGAGTTATAAGTACCCTCATATTCACTGCAACATTATCACAATAGCAGTTTAAGTGCCCATATACAGATATATATATACACAATTCACATATACTACATTATATATAGATATACTATATATATATGTGTGTGTGTGTGTATGTATGTGTGTGTGTAAACACAATGGGATATTGTTCAACCACAAAAAAAGAGGGAAATCCTGCCATTTGAAACAATATGAGTGGACCTTAAGGGAATTATGCTGAGTGAAACAAGAAAAAGACAAAACCAAATGACCTCATTTATATGTAGTATCTAAAAAAGCCACCAAACTCATAGAAACAGAGAGTAGAATAAGCAGTTGCCAGGGGCTGGAAAGTGGGGGGAATTAGATGTTGAGTGAAAGGGAACAAACTTCCAGTTATAAGAAGAATAAATTTTAGAGAAATACAGCAAAGTGATTATAAATAACTAAGTTGCTATGAAAGATTCTACATGTTCTCACCATAACAACAACAAAAAGGGTAATTATGTAAATTTAAGTATGTCTTCAGTAATCTTACTTACTTTTTTATTTTTTATTTTTTAAATTTATTTAATCTTAAATAAATTTAAGTACGTGTTCAATAATCTTACTGTGGTAAACATCTCACAATATGCACATGTATCAAACCATCATATTGTATAAGCTATACTTACACAATGTTATAATAATAAATAGCTGGAAAATAAAAGCAAACAGCAAATAGATATATCATTACATGATGATACAGAAAGTAATCCAAGCTACACTGTTAAATGAAAAACAGGAAAACAAAAATTTATATATGTTTCATCATCATTTTTTGTTTTCTAAAGAGATGTATGGGTTGATAGGTATTTGTAGATGCAATTAGGATTGGTTAACTTTGAAAAGAGGGAATAGAGAGACAAATGAAACATTTGTATTTTATTTTACAATCTCTGAAGCGTTTAAAAATTCTCAAAGAATATATTATTTGTTTGACAGTTTCTTATAAAATTAAATATCTCTACAATGCAAAAACAGTGCTAATCTTTAACTCAATGGAAGTGTAGGTTCACAAAAAAAAAATTTATCTGAGAATATTTGTGATATCTTTACTCCCAACAGTGGAAATTGGAAACAACCTAAATGCACACCACTAGGAAATTAAATTTCAAAAAATACAGGGTAGTTATGCAATAGTATAATGCTAAGCAGTAAAAAAAAAAAAAAAAGATGAACTACTAATACACAGACTAACACTGGTAAATCTCAAAAATACACTGAGCAAAAATAATCAGAGGAAACAAAATGTATATTTCATAATTCCATTATTATGAGGTTCAAAAAAAACAAAATTAAACTATTGTGATAGATACCAAATAGTGGTTGCCTATGGTTGTTGAGAAACTTTCTGGGGTAATAAAATCTTTTTCATCCCAAAATGGGCAGTGGTTCTATATTTATCATGCATACATTCATTAAAATACATTAAGTTACAAATTTAAAGCTTGAGCATTTCACTATATGTAAATTATGAAATAGGAAATACAATATTTATTTTAATGGCATTAAATATTTTGATAGAGTATACAGATTTAAAATTTAAGATTTTAAATATAAGATTTAAAAACTTGTAGGCTATCCAATGCTAATATTTAGTAACCATTACAAGTAGGTGTAAGGGCCTACTCAGCCAGAGCAACTCCATCTCTGTTGAGCAGCCATTTTGTTGTTTGTGCAGTAAAACTTAAACTGACCCTTTCTCCCCGCCCCCCAAGAGGAACTTACTTAGAAGCAAGTCTGGGAAACCAGTAAAATATGGTCGACCAGTCCCTGACAACAGAACCCAGAATACAAGGATGAGTCAGGCCAGGTGGAGACATCCAATCAGTAAAGCGCACATACTATCTCCCAAACTACCAAAGAATGTGGGCCCCGCCTTTTGGGCGCCTTTTGGGCGCCCATTCTGACCAAGGTGATAGGCTAGTTCAAATAGCTACTATAGGGTGAACTGTAATTCAATTGGCCACCCATGTGTAACCTAGCATGACTATGCAACTTTCTCTGTGTGTTACAATCTCATTGGCCACCTGTGTGTGGCCCAGCTCAACCACATGGCCTTTACTCTCTAAAAGTTAGTCTGTGAGACTGGGAGGGGTCGCTCTCTCCATAAGGGATGGCCCCAACCCGTCGGTTTGATTCTCGGTGCTGGCGCGAAATAAAGCTTTGTTTGACCTTTGCTTTGTATCAGTCTCGCTCCTTTGATCATGGATCCCAACAGTAGGGTATTTATATTCCAAAACCCCACTACAGGATGAAATGTGGCAAAAGTAAATTCTTAGCAAAAACATGCAAATCATAAAAGATATAAGTGTTGAAAAAGCAAAAATAGAAGATAGCACTAGTCAAATAACTATAATATATATGAATGATCTAATTTATCCAAAAAGAATAACCAAATAAGAATTGTACAGAAAAAAGGTAAACAGATACTTTTTCTTACTGAGAAAGAAAACTTTTTGTGATCAAATTATAAAGTTATGTTTCTGCATAGAACTGCATATGATGACTTTAAGACAAAGATTTTTACTTGAAATAAAGGATACTGTATAATGACAAGAGAGTCAATCCATCAGGAAGCTATAACAATTATAAATATACACAAACTTAACCACAGAGCCTCAAAATGAAGGAAAAGCTGACATAATTGAAGGAAGGAATAGACAATTCAACAATAGTGGGAGACTTCAACTATTTAAATAATGGATGAAACAACTAGAAGATAGACAAGTAAACAGTATTGAAAACATGATAAACCAACTATACCTAAGAAACAACTATATAATATTTCACTAAGAGCAGAAAACATTTTTCTCAAATGCATATGGAACACTCTATAATAGAGCACATAGTATGCCATAAATAAGTTTCAATACATTTGAATAGTGTTGAAATCATATAAAATATCTTCTTTGACTACAATGTTAAAAATAGAAATCGGTAACCAAAGAAAATATGGGAAATTTTCAAATATGTGAACTTTAAACACAACACTAACTAAATAATTGGTGAAAAAGAAATCACAAGGAAAATGAGAAAATACTTTGAGATGAATGAAAACAAAAAGACAACACAACTAGTCACATAATACGTTTAGTAAAATCAATGGTCAGAGGAAATATGTAGCTACATATGCCTAAATATTAAAGAACTTTTGTCACATCCTAAGAAAGACAGCAAACTAAATCCAAAGAGAAAGAAAAATATTAGGAAATAAATCCTCACAAAATACTAGCCAAATCCAGCAACATAAAAAAAGATTATGCACCATATCCAAGTGAGGTTTATCCTAGAAATGTTCCAGCATATGAAAATCAATGAACGCAATATACCATACTAGCAAAATAAAGGGAAGGAATCACACAACCATTTCAATAGATGCAGAAAAAGTATCTGACAAAATTCAATCCCATTCATGGTAAAAACACACAACAAAATAGGAGTAGAGAGAAATGTCTCCAACAGGATAAGGAACCTTTGTGAAAAATCCCCAACAAACATCACATTTTATGGTAAAAAATAAAAGTTTCCCCCTAGGATCAGGAAAAAGACAAGCATATCTGTACTTTGCCACTTCTTTTCAATATTGTTCTGGAGATTCTAGCCACAGTAAGTAGACCAAAAAAAAAAAGAGAGAGAGACAGAGAGAGAGAAAGGAATCAAAAAGATGATTTTTTGATTGGGAATAAAATTAACAGAAGTGCAAGACTTCTTCACTAAAATCTACAAAACATTGTAAAAAAAAATAATGCCTAAGTAAATACAAAGGTACTGTATGAGTATTCTGGAAGACATAATCTTGTTAATAAGATGCCCAAATCCCTTAAAATGGTCCACAGATTCAATGTAACTCCTATCAAATTCTAACAGCCTTTTTTTTTTTATTCCCAGAAATTGTCAAACTGATCCAAAAATTCACATGGAAATGCAAGGCACTCAGATTAGCCAAAAAGAACAGTGTTGGAAAAATCACACTTCTAGTTTTAAAAATTACTACAAAGCTATAATACACAGTATGGTACTGGCATCAGAATGGACATGTAGATCAATGGAGTAGAACTGAGATTCATCAAATAAACCCATATTTATGGTCTGTTGATCTTTATAAGGGTGCCAAGACAATTCAACGAGAAAAAAAAATAGTCTGTTTTTCAACAGATGGTACTAGGTCAACTGGAGATATACATGTAAAAGAATGATGGATGGAGCCCCGCATCGGGCTCTCTGCTTAGCAGGGAGCCTGCTTCCTCCTCTCTCTCTCTGCCTGCCTTTCTGCCGACTTGTGATCTCTGTCTGTCAAAGAAATAAATAAAATCTTTAAAAATAAAATAAAATAAAATGGAAAAAGATTTAAACAGATATTTCTCCAAAGATAAACAAATGGCCAGTATGCACATATAAGATCTTCCCATGATTAGTCATTAGAGAAATTCAAATCAAAACCACAATGAAATGTCACTTCACGCCCAGTAACAATGGCTATAATAATATATACCAAAAACAAAATACAAAAAAAAAAAAAAAACAACTAGAAACAATGTAACCAGCCCTGACAAGGGTGTGGAAAAAGTGGAATCCTCATATACTGCCATTTGGAATGTAAAATACTGCAGCTGCTATAGAAAAAAACATTTGGCAATTACTGAGAAAGTTAAACATCAAGTTACCAAATGACCCAGCAATTCCAGTCCTAAGTGTATACCCATATACACTTATAAAAATAAATAAATAAAATAAATAAAAACACATGCCCCCATTAAAAACAAAAACAAAAACAAAAACAACCTTGTACTCACTCATAAGAACATTATTCATAATAGCCCCAGAGTGGAAACCCAAACATCCATCTAGTGATGAATGTATAAACAGTACGTGGAATATTCATTCATACGATGTAATATTATTCAGCCATAAAACGGAACCCTGACAAAATTCTAGTTTAATAGAAGACAGACACACAAAGTCAACTATTTCACAAATTCATTCATATAGAATGGTCCAGAATGGCATCCTATCCGGCCTCCCCCACCCCCACTGGAAAAAAAAATTCTGGCTGTGAGGGCATTTCTGTTACCTCTCGAATCTCCAGATACTGAAGGAAATGGCATCGGTGCTCACGCTGAGCGATGGCACCAACTGGGCCCCACAGAGCCCTCAGGCAGAGCCTCACAGCGCGGGTGCGGGGTCCGCAAGTGCCGGGAGGGGGAACCGAGCGCCCACAGCCGCAACCGCAGTGCATGGAAGGCAGGGCGCAGGCGCTGCCGGAAGGTCTGCGCACAATTTCTCCAGGAAGCTGTGGGTGGCGGGGTGCGCTTCTGCAGGACTTTGCGCTTGCGCGGCTCCACCACGACCAGCTGGGCAGCTGGTGTGATCAAAGGGGTCCGCGAGCAGGACCTGCTGGTGGCCAAACTCGCACTGTGGGAAGTCTTGGCTGCCCTGTGGGACCACAGGTTGACGGTAAAGCAAAGGACTCCTTGAGGAGCAGTTGGCCTTCATGATAGACATGGAGGTGCCAGCCACCAGGGACTCTTTGAAGACGTGGCCCTCCATCCTGTTGAGGACACTGCAGAGGCCGCCAACCACTTCCTCCGGCCCCTGGAGCTCCACAGGTTGGATGGGCTCTCCTCGCTGGCACCAGCTATCAGTGAGCTGCCGTGCCACGGTGGTGCCAAGGTGGTGCCATACCCTGGCGTGGTCTGGATGGTGTCCTTGTACAGCGTCACATCTCAGACATCCGAGCACAGGCCTCGCAGGTTCTCCTGGCAAGGCAGCCCTTCTGGAATCCCAACACCATGGTATCCTTGATTTCGTTGAGGTACTGTACAGTCCTGGTGATGACGTTGGAGATGTTGGGCGGGTGCCATCAGGCCCTGAGCACCATATCTTGCGGGTCTAGCAGGTGCCACTCACACTTTTCGGCCAGACAGCAGCCTGCTGCTTCAGTTCCTGGAGGGCCCACCTCGCCCTGGTTACTGTCCTAGGGCAGGTGGTCGCGGCAGGGCCGCACTTTCACCTACAGCAGATTGTGCTGGTTTGGGGATTTGGACAGGCAGAGCAGCTTTGACCCTGGGTCGGGCTTCTTGATAGGAATGTAGGTGTGGTCCTCCTCCAGGTTCTTCAGGCAGGTCTCCAGGTGCAGCCACAGGCACCCGCGACTGTGTGCTCCCAGGATGCACTGCTCAGTGATGCACTGCTTTGTGGGGTCTGACTTGGACAGCTGCCTCGGCGCCTCCATCAGTTTGGGTAGGTCTGCAGAGTTCTTGGCCTCCACCGTGAAACTGATGACAAACCGTTCACTGAACTTCATCATCTGCGTGCGTGTTGTGGGTGTCCTCCAGGGTGATGGTGGTATCAGTTTTCGGCAGAAATTAATCAGCCCACACCAGACTTATGATATCCCCACCAAGGCACATCGGTTTGTGGTTGACAGGGGCTGGGTGGAGGGGGAATAGGGAGTGTCTTCTAATAATATAGGGCTTCTTTTAGAGGTTATGAAAGTATTCTAGAATTAAATAATGTTGACATTTACACAACCTTGTGATTATACTAAAAACACTGAATTGTACACTTTAAAGAGGTGAATTTTATAATATGTGAATATAAGTTTTTAAAACTTAAATACTTGGGGCACCTGGGTGGCTCAGTGGGTTAAAGCCTCTGCCTTCCGCTCAGGACATGATCCCAGGGTCCTGGGATGGAGCCCCGCATCAGGTTCTCTGCTCAGCAGGGAGCCTGCTTTCCCCTCTCTCTCTGCCTGCCTCTCTGCCTACTTGTGATCTCTGTCTGTTGAATAAATAAATAAAATCTTAAAAATAAATAAGTAAATAAATAAATAAAATAAAAGTTAAACACCATTACCTACAACAGCATTTAGTAAGCTGTATGCTGTGTAAATCTCAGCTTCAAATGAGTCTGATTTGACAATCCAGTCCTTTTTTATAATATCTATGATACCTCAAGGGAAATTTATAACTTTAAATAATTATATTAAATCTAAAAACTAGTGATCTAAGCATCCAGATTAAGAATATATGAAAAAACAAACCCAAAGAAAGTAGAAGGAAGAAGGAAAGAGAAGAAAGGAATAATTTTATTCTATTTAATAAAATAGAAACAGACCACCACCAACAAAAAACTCTAGAGATAATTAAAAAGATCAGAAATTACCACTTTGAAGAGTTTAACACAAATAAACACATGTGGCAAACTGATCTAGACAAAGGGGAAGAAGAAACAAATACAATATTATGAATGTAAAGGAGGAATAACTGAATGTAGAGAGATATAAAGGTAAAAGATATTAGCAGTGTTGTATCAGTATATTTCAAATTTAACAAAGTGAATAAATTCTTAAAAGAAAAAATTAAAACTTGTCAATAGTGAATTAAGAATACACAGAAAGCCTAACTAGTCCTATATCAAGTAAATAACTAATATCAATGGTTTGTGTCTCTAAAAATTAAGATGTAAGTTCAGCTAAACATTCAAGAAAATCAATTAAGATATTATTTTTTTCAGAGAATAGAAAATGAAGAAACATTTTCCTGATCCCATTGTGAAGGTATCCCAAGGTATAAATACCTTGGTAACAAAACCAGACTAAAATAAGGTAAGTAAAAAAACTTAGGGACCAATGTTACTCCAGAGCATAGATCCAAAAATCCTGAACAAATGACTATTAAATCAAATCCAGCAATATATGAAAAGAAGATTAAAAAAATAAATTTGTCTCATGAATGAAAAGTTTAACAATTGAAAATCTATTTATGCAATTCATTAAATTTAAAGATTAAAGAAGAAAGACTTAATCACGGAAAAATTTCAATAGATATAGGAAAAGCATTCATAAAATTCAATGCATGTTCATAATTTATAGTACATTATAAGATAACCTAAAAAATACCATCACATTTAATGATGAAGTCTCATTTTAAAAATCAGGAACAAGAAGATAAGTGTGCACATTTTTATTGCTTCATTTAATAACGTTCTGAAGGATCTAGACTAAGCAATAGAAGAGGGAAAGTGACAAAATTATAATTGGAAGAAAGTAAAAATCAAACCTCATTATTTTCAGATAATCTAACTTATTAGTGAATTAATAAAACAGTTAAAATTATGAGATTAAAAGTATAAAACCATATATACATAGTATTAACATGTTTATATATATAATATACAAAAAATAAATGTGATTTGGGAGAGGTGAGAGAACTCAGGGTTTTATTTCTTAATGTAGGTCATGAGTGCACAGATAGTCAGTTTTATTAGTATTCTTTACATATATGTTACAGGTATTTTTTAAAGATTATTTATTTGACAGACAGAGATTACAAGTAGGCAGAGAGGCAGGCAGAGAGAGGGGAAAGTAGGCTCCCTAGTGAGCAGAGAGCCTGATGTGGGGCTCAATCCCAGGACCCTGGGATCATGACCTGAGCAGAAGGCAGAGGCTTTAACCCACTGAGCCACCCAGGTGCCCCTGTTACAGGTATTTTTAATGTACAAAATTTTCCTATTCCAACAAATAAGAAGCTAATTAAAAAAAAGGCACAGCCTCTGCCTGTTGTATGGAAAATATATATTATGAAATACAAGAAATAGGAAAACTAATATCAGTATCATAATTCAAATAAATATGTGATACTGCCATTAAATGCAGTTTTGTACTTACTGAAAATATTGCCTACAAATCACAACATTACAGGTGGTAAGTTTGTAAAAAGTTACTGTTAATTGTAATAGAAATTATTATCCTGGAGCTAAGGCATTTGTAAACATGAGTCATCTGAAAATACTGTTGGTCAGCATGTTTAATATCTGGCTGTGACTGTACAGAACAATTTGGAAATGTTTAATAATATGTTTTATTATTTATTTCAGCTGAGAGCACAGAATAATTATCCAATTCTGTATGTTTATTTATAGAATTTTAACATGACTACAGTAGTTTCATGATGATTGACACAACATAAAGGATTTATTTTTGATGTTAAGAGAAGTATTATGGCCAATATCATCTGGTAGAAGTTAATAAATAAGACCTCACACTGTGTTTTTATAATATTAATGACAGAGTTAATGACAAACATTTTCAAAGGTTGGTACATAATTATGTTCAGTACATCATCCAGCAGAGATTGCTTTGGGCTTAAAAGTTTGAAATCTGCCACAACATAGCAATAAACACTGAGGTCTGATAAATTTCTATAGTTTGAACATAGATATCTCAATGCTTTGTTTGATGAGCTAAATATTCTCTGTAATGGTTGGTTGGTTTACACAGAGGATAGGGAGCTTAATGATGGTATGATGCTAAAGAGATAGAAGGTAATTTTAATCTGTAATTAGTATTTATCCCAGCATTCCAAATATTTGTTCTAATGTCATTTAAATACGAATATTCTAAACTAAGCAAATACCAAAAGACAATTTACTAACCAAACTATTTTATAATTCATATGCATGTATGGAAATAATCTGTATCATAGAACACTCATATTCCATCAAATACTGTAGTATGTGGTTATATTTGTGTATATCCCTCCATTGCGTAGACTAAAAACAGGTGGCCTGCCTTTTTTTAATATGATTAACTTTGTCCTGATGCACCACATACAGGAGTTTTTGCTTGCAAATCAGTGTAGACTGGTCAGTTTCTGTTGCAATACAAAATAAATAGACTTTGTCAGGTCATTCAAAGGGACACCATCAGCCTGGATCTCAAAAGTCTTGGAACAAACTAGTAGCTTTTAAATAACATTGTAATTCAAAAAGTTTGAAAAGTTATTTTCAAGTATTTAACCAAGAGATATGTGTAAGTATGTTTGATTATCTGCTTTCCAAATTGTATCTTTAGGAAAACTGTTTTAAGTGAATAATCTGGTTTATATTGTTAATCTGAGATTGAAATCCGTTTCTAAAAATGAAAATTTTTTGCTTAAACTGTAATACATAAACATAATGACAGTAAAATGACATTTTTTTCAACTAATATTGGTAAGAGCTAAAAACCAAAGTTACTGAAATATTTTAGAAGTAAAATGTAGTGATGAATACTATAATCCTACTCAAGATTGGTAATTCTACATGAAATCCCTTTTGCAATATCTTCAACCATGTTTGGAATTACTAAGTGATTGCTTTGTTCTGTAACCCAAAATAAAATTGTGGTAATTGGATTAAAATAACAGTCCCAAGAAGTTTTTCCTCCCAGTGTTCACCTTCCTTTCCAATGTGACTTTGTAGCATCCATCATCAAACGATAGACCTTAAACCCTTGTTCCTTGACTCTGGGCTGGTCCTATGTCCTGCTTTGGCCAATAAAATACAACAAATGGTAGTGTGCCAGTTTTGAGCCTTGGCCTCAGAAGGCTTGTGAGCTTCTGTTCCTTCTCCCAAGCCACGAGATCAAGGCTACTGGAAGACTAGGGAAGACACCATGGTGCAGAAAAGAATCAGCCCAGTTTTCCCAGCCAAGGCCGTAGGACTGTGAAAGATGAAACCCCAAATTCGAGCAAAATTAGTTGACCTGTGGCTTATTGCAGATGTATGAGTGAGCCATCCTAAGCCCACCTGAGATTAGCAGAACCATCCAGCACACTCCTCCATAGGTGAGGTAAAATGAATGTATATGATGCTATATGTACCTGCCTTTTTTGATTGCTTATTATATAGCATTAATGCAACAATTGGTAATTTCACCATCAATGAACTACAAAGACTATTGTTCCCCATTAAAGTACTCAAGACAAAATTCTATACCAAGGATTGGCAAATGCTTTGTATAAAGGACCAGATAGTAAAAATTTTAGGTTTTGTGGGCCTGTGCAAACTGTGTTGCATAGTCCTCTTTGTTTCTTTTTTTTTTTTTTTTTTTACTTTTCTTTTTTTTTTTCTTTTTTTTTTTTTTACAAGTCTTTACAAATGTGAAACCATTTGTAGCATTTCAGCTGTAGAAAAAGGGCTGCTGTCCAAATTTGGCCCATGGGCTGTAATTTGCTGACCTCTCTTCTATATCATACAAAGACATGATATTGCTAACAAAATGCTAGTTAAAGATACTGGGGTTCAGAATGCAAAGTAATGCAATAAAATCTAATACAACTTATAAGATAGAATTATCAAGTATTTTTAATTTTTAATTCTGTGTTGTCTTCAGTAGGTGCTAGTAAAATTTTAATAACTAGCTGTTGTTATCAACTAAACAGTTTCAAGCAATCAGTGGAGTAGAGTTGAGATGTATGTGGCTGACTCACATAAGAGCTGGCTTTGTTGTACTACCTATACATTGTATTGCCTATAGTTTATTTCAGTAATAATTATAAAAGAAATTAATTATAATCCAGACAGGGGTTTTCCTTAAACTGTCTTACTCCTTTCATTTACCTCACTTTCATGGTCCCAGTAAGGTTTGATTGTGTGACCCTTTGTCATGGAGAGGACTACTATCTTTCTAGCTGCCTTCTATGATTTACTTAATTGTATTTACTGATGACCTAGTTTCAGAGAAAATCACTTAATGGCAAACTTACTTTTCTTGGCTTGATCACCTTCAGTGTTAGAACAGGAAATTGTCTTTTCAGGCATGGTTATTTACAATACTTCAAAACCTAATTAGAAAGAAAAATCTATAAATATTATGAATCAAAAGTAGTATATATTTAAATTCACTAAAAATTGCCAATTCAAGAACTGAGAGTGTCAGGATGGTTTTCTAACATAGGGTATATAAAAATCAGTACTAAATTATGTTAAAAATGTAAGGAAATCCAACAGTGTACTCTTCTTCCCATGAGAGCTATTATGATCCTTTTTGGGAACACCAAATATAAAATCCTCATTAAAAAGGAATCATAGATCCTCTGCTTTGCTGGTAACTTAAACAGACATCTGGCCTGGAGACTAGATTTTATTTTTTAGCATTTATCATTGTAACTGTGGACTCTAAGCCCTGTGGAGATTCTAGAATCAATGATGCTTCATTTCTTATGATAAAGTTAAACCTTACCATTATTTTTACTTTTTCTCAGTTCCTTTTTTAAACATTTTATTATGGAAAAAGTCAAATATATACACAGGTGAGAGAAAATAGAATGGATCTCTAAGTGTCCTTCAACCAGTTTCAACTAGTGTTCAGTCTGAATTCTGTATACTTACCCACTGCCCTGTCTGACCTACCTGATTGTAGTCATAATCAAATGTCATAGTATTGCATTTGTAAGTATTTCAAGAATTCTTTTAAACATAGCAATAATACCAATAATGTAATTAAGACTGCTAATAATACTGTCTTAATATCACTAAACATGCAGTCAGTGTTTACATTTCTTTCATTGTCTTGTATTTTTTCCTGTTTTTTAAAAGTTTTCAGAATAATGATACAAGTATAACATTCAACTGAAATGTCTTCTAATTCTCTTTATAAGTGCTCGCTTTAATTCTCTTTATGAGGTTTCTTTTCTCTACAATTTATCAATGTGGAAATAAAATATTTTGTCCTATAGAGTTTTGACATTGCTGACAACATCCCTATATTTAACATGTTACTCTGCTGTAATTCCTATGAATTGATATTTATTAGAAATTTAAGCTACTGAATGGAAAGGTAGTAATTCTATAACATAGAATAGCTATTAGGGAAGAGTGCTATGAAAGAAAACCATGAATCCCAAGTCCAGTGCTCCTTTGAATAAGCCAATCTACTTCATCAAGACCAATTTATGAAAGGAACAGAAGCTATAGAAAATATATAATTAAATTTTACTTCATATCAACATTTAATTTTTTTAATTCAGTTAAGCTTATAGTTGAAACATGGAATCATTTTCTATAAAAAATTACAGGAAAAATACAAGAAAATTGTTATAGTAATGTAGAAGTGGGTAACTTGGAAAGTGCTCTTACAAATTACTAACAAAAATATGGTTATAAATTACTACTAACAAAAATATGGTTACAAATTACTACTAACAAAAATATGATTATAACATATTTTTTAAATCTTCATGAAAGTATCTGAAAACTAACAAGGTAATAATAAAAATCTGGTCCAAGATGTGGTAGAACACAGAAGTCCACAGAGATGAGACCAACACGTAAGGCCGCTTTTCCCAAGGGCAATATCTGATGTGAGAGAGGCAGCTGAGAGGCTAGGCAATACTTGTAACAGCCACACCATCTCTGGAAACAAAAGATAGAATCCAAATTCTGTGAAGAATTTGGAAAATCGACCCATTCCTAGGATTGAGACCTCAGAAGTCTAAATCTTAAGGAACAAAATGAAACAGAAGACTACCCATAGACTGAAGCCTAGTCACAGATCATCTGGGTGACTCAGAATCTCTCACAAGAAAAGTGAATTTAAGGTGATTCTTACCCAACACAAAATTAAAGGTAACCCCACACACAGTGACTAGATAATAGAAATCACCAAAAAAGGAAAGATAACAGACCCTGACCCAAAGGTACTCTAGCTAAAGAAGTTACCAGATATAAACCACCTAAATATGCTTAACATATTTATAAATATAACATCAAATTTTTAAATTTCAGAAATAAAATCTTGCAAATTGATACTGCAGGTTTCAAAAAAAGTCTCTCAAGAATACATGAACTGCAAACTGCTATATCTGAGATTCTAAACTCAGTGGTAAACTAAAAGCAGATGTGATAAGGCTGAAGAAAGAATTAATAAAACAAGTTCAGAAAAAAATGATCTTGAATGAAGCATACAATAATAAAAAGATGGAAAATACAGAAGCAAGCATAAAAGTCAATGCTCTTGACCTCTACTTTCAGAAAGATGGAGCAGGTGTCCTTATCCCTATTCCCTCCCCTAAGTTCAACAACAACAACAAAGCCTAGTTATTATCTATAAAACAAATAAAGGAAGACTTTGAAAGGTAGAGAGATGAAAGAAAGAAGCCAGCCTGGATAGGCACCTTGGAACCAGAGGAATAATATGGTGGTGAGTTTCTAAGAGTTCTAGTCTCATATATCCTAAATTTGAAGCTGACGAAACCAGCAACCTGGAAACACCAGTGGGTGCAGATCAAATAAATCTCCAACAGACACCTGCTCTCTCTAGCCAGGAGACCATGAAAAGGGCAGCTTAGCAAGAGAATACATTGAGACACTAACCTCTCTACTCTAGCCAAACACCAGAGAAAAAAATGTGGCTCCTCAGTGGCGCTGTGAGGAACCTAAACTATATCCACCCCTGCTAGATGCTCATGAGGCACCCCAGTCTTCCTGCTAGAGTGATGTCAGAGGAGGCCAAATAGGAATACAGGACTTCCATCCCAATGGGTGTAGTCAAGCTTCCCCCCACTTTATTGTCAGTGAATACTGTGTGGGGAGGCTGGACTTCCACACATCCCAACAGCAATAATGAAGTACTGGGGCAGTGTCCAAGCAGGCTTAATGGTGAATCACAACTCTCACCACAACCCAGCAGGCATGAAGCTACACCCTCTATATGGGTTCAGTGGAGATCATATAGGACACAGTATCCAGGTATTCCTACCTCTCCCAGCTAAGATATCAGTGGCAGCCTAATAGGCAGCTGGAACCCCACACCTGCCCAGCAATAAGAAGTGGAAGTTGAACCACAGGGACCTATGCATATACCTATCAAAACAGCTAAAACAAACAAACAAAAAATAGTTTTAACGCCCAAAAGTGGCAAAGAACTGGGTCACCTGTATGTACATTGCTGGTTAGAGTGTAAAATGATAAAACTCCTTTGGAAAATAGTTTGGCAATTCTTAAAACCAAAAATTGACTTACTAATATGACTAAGCATTGTACTCTTGAACATATATCCCAGAAAAGTAAAAATTTATTTTCATTGAGAAACTTAATACGTAATGCACAGAAATCAGTTGCATTTCTATACATCAACAAGACAGAAGGAATAGAAATTATAGATAGAACATATATATGTACTATATATATATATAATTGCTCTGTCCATTAATTTTTAATAGTATAAACAAAGCTCCTAAGAATATTATGTACACTAGTGTGTGTGTGTGTGTGTGTGTGTGTGTGTGTGTGTGTGTATCACATCTTTATCCTTTCATCCGTTGATGAACATCTAGGCTATTTCCATAGTTTGGCTATTGTTGACATTGCTGCTATAAACATTGGGGTGTACGTGCCCCTTTGGATCACTACATTTGTATCTGTGGGGTAAATACCCAGTAGTGCAAATGCTTCATTATAGGGTAGCTCTATTTTCAACTTTTTGAGGAAACTCCAGACTGTTTTCCAGAGTGGCTGCACCAGCTTGCATTCCCCACCAACAGTGTAGGAGGGTTCCTCTTTCTCCACATCCTCGCCAACATCTGTCGTTTGCTGATTTGTTAATTTTAGCCATTCTCACTGGTGTGAGGCAGTATCTAATTGAGGTTTTGATTTGTATTTCCCTGATGTTGAGTGAGGTTCAGCACTTTTTCATGTGTCTTTGGGTCATTTGGATGTCTTCTTTGCAGAAATGTCTGTGCATGTTTTCTGCCCATTTCTTGATTGGATTATTTGTTCTTTGGGTGTTGAGTTTGATAAGTTCTTTATAGGTTTTGGATACTAACCCTTTATCTGATAATGTCATTTGCAAATATCTTCTCCCATTCTGTCAGTTGTCTTTTGGTTTTGTTGACTGTTTCCTTGGCTGTGCAAAAGCTTTTTATCTTGATGAAGTCCCAATAGTCCATTTTTGCCCTTGCTTCCCTTGCTTTTGGTGATGTTCCTAGGAAGAAGTTGCTGTGGCTGAGATTGAAGAGGTTGCTGCCTGTGTTCTCCTCAAGGATTTTGATGGATTCCTGTCTGACATTAGGTCTTTCATCCATTTTGAGTCTATTTTGTGTGCAGTATAAGGAAATGGTCCAGTTTCATTCTTTAGCATGTGGATCTCCAGTACTCCCAACACCATTTGTTGAAGAGACCATTTTTTTTGTTTTTTGTTTTTTTCCACTGGACATTCTTTCCTGCTTTTTTAAAGATTAGTTGACCATAGAGTCAAAGGTCCATTTCTGGGTTGTCTATTCTGTTCCATTGATCTATGTGTCTGTTTTTGTGCCAGTAACATACTGTCTTGATGATTATAGCTTTGTAATAGAGCTTCAAGTCCAGAGTTGTGATGCCACCAACTTTGGTTTTCTTTTTCAACATTCTGCTGGCTATTCAGGGTCTTTTTTTGTTCCATACAAATTTTAAGATTATTTGTTCCATTTCTTTGAAAAAGTTGATGGCATTTTGATAGGGATTGCATTAAATGTGTAGATCACTCCAGGTAGCATAGACATTTTGACAATATTTGTTCTTCTAATCCATAAGCAAGGAACATTCTTCCTCAGTTTCTTTCATGAGTGTTTCATAGTTTTCTGAGTACAGATTCTTTGCCCCTTTGGTTAGATTTATTCCTAGGTATCTTATGGGTTGGGGAGTAATTGTAAATGGGATCAACTCAATTTCTCTTTCTTCTGTCTTGTCATTGGTGTGTAGAAATGCAACTGATTTCTGTGCATTGATTTTATACCCTGCCACTTTACTGAATTCCTGTATGAGTTCTAGCAGTTTTGGAGTGGAGTCTTTTGGGTTTTCCACATAAAGTATCATAATATATGTAAAGAGTGAGAGTTTGACTTCTTGTTTGCCCATTTGGATGCATACGGTGGGAAGATATATACTATGGAAATCAGCAGATACCAGACACGAGGTTTTGTTTTTTGTGTGTTTGTTCTGAAAGGTGGTTGCTAAATGTTTATCAGTATACTACTACCAAAGAAAGATTCCTGAGAAAATAAGACATGAGCTAAATCATTACATAAGGCTACTGGAAGAGAGAATGAGAGAATTACAGTTTTGGTGACTGAAATGAGCTAGGTTATCAGAGCTGGATTGGGTTCCACTTAGAGAAAAATGAATAGAGAATTTGATTCTTTCAATAGGGGTATGAGGAGGAATAGAGGACTAAGAATACAATGGTAGGTAAGAGGAATTGTTAATTTCAGGCTAAAAATGTTTAGACATCAATTGTTTCAAATCTTATTTCTTTTTAAACTCTTATTTCCAACTTCTCTCTCTCTCTTTTTTTAAGATTTTACCCATTTATTTGACAGACAGAGATCACAAGCAGGCAGAGAAGCAGGCAGAAAGAGAGGAAGGGAAGCAGGCTCCCCGCCAAGCAGAGAGCCCCATGCGGGGCTCAGTCCCAGGACCCTAAGATCATGACCTGAGCCAAAGGCAGAGGCTCAACCCACTGAGCCACCCAGGTGCCCCTCCAACTTCTCTCTTTTGAAATATATCACCTCCTGCTTCAGAGAGAAAATAGAAGGAATTTGATTTGAACTCTAATTTTCCGTCACCAAAGCCACAAACCAAACACATCTGTGCCTTTCATGGCCTCCTTCTGTTCTTACAATGTGGGAGTATCCCTCTACTGGTTTCTCATCCCTCCACTTGTGCTGGAGAGTTCATAACATCCTCCCTCTTGATTTATTACTTCCAATTGCAATTTCAAGATTCTTATCTTACTAGAACTCTCTTTTATGCTATATTCTAAAATCGATTGTGTACCTTGGCATTCATGAAGCCACACATTTCTTGGTTCAACCCCCTCCCAATGAATAGAAATGCCTTTCTTTCCATAGTTAGGATTCCTTATGAAAGCCACTTCATCAGAGCATACCCTTCACTCTCTGTCCACTTAAGCTGCTTTATTTTTTCAAATGACTCATTACTACTTAACATGGTAATACATTTTTATAATCTTTCCTTTGTTTTCTCTTTTCTCAGAACTCAAAATCTATGTTGTTCACTGCTACAGTCCTATCATTTGCAACAGCAACATTAAATAAAACTTTCTACAGTGATGAAAATTTTCTAAATCTATGCTATTCAAAATAGTAGGCATTATATTAGCCACCTGATCACTTGAAATCACTATTGATCATTTGAAATCTAATTTAACCCAGGAATTAGTTTTTTGTTTTATTTTAATTAATTTTAAATTTGATTTGTCACATATGGCTAGGTGCTACAGTATTGGACAGCACAGATCTACCACAGTGCCTGTCACATTGGAGGGGTTCAGCAGGTCACATCTTGTTGAAATGAAAAAATTCATGAATAAAAAAATGTATGAAAGAATAAAACACTTGCAATCAGTTTATAGTTGCAGATTTGGTGTAGGACTGTCACCTTCCCTTCCAACTATTCAAGCTTTCTGGCAAAAACTAAGTTTTTGGTTACAATTTTTATTTGTTTCTATACTTGAATAGCATGTTACACATACAATTCCTTTTATCTCACATTAAGCTATTATCTCAGCAAATCACTACATTCCTCAAATTTTGTTTGCTTCCCCATTGCTAAAACAAAATTTTTGAGCTATTCATCTTTCTAGACCGAAAACCCTCTCACTTTACCTATTTCCCTTCATGACTTTATTTGTAATTATTTTAAATATTCTTATTATCAAATATTACATTGCACCATAAAATAAAACACCTTGTATTCTACAATATAGACTAAGAAATAAGTGGTTAACAATAGCATTCAAATTTCATTGTATTCTTCAATGGTCACATTTCACTTTTTCCCTCACCAAAAGTTACATCCATCAAAGTTATAATCCCTGTGGTTTCAGGCTTTTTTATTATATATCTCAAAATAATACACTATATAGAATTGATTCAGTTTTACAACTTTAAATAAATATTATCTACAAATCATTCTATAGATTTTTTATTGTTTAGTATATTTTGAGATTTATCTGTGGTTTTATAAATAGCTTTTTTTATTTTTTCACTGCTGTAACATTACATTGTTTTATTATACCATTCTCCTATTGATGAACATTTCAATTGTTTTCAAATATTTTTGCTATTGTAACTAAGTCTACTATAAGACCTCTTCCATACTTTTGTGTATCATACTAGAATATCTCTAGTAAAGTACCTTCTGAATTGTGGTTTGTTTGTTTTTTTAAATCTTCAATAGTTGTAGATAGAGTCCTTTGTTACTAATTCATTATAAAGATCTTCTCCCAGTTTATTTCAGTGTTCTTATTTGAAAGTGTATTTATTTTAAATGGAAATAAACATATAAGTTATTTTGGATCACCCATGTTCCAAACCCACAAACAATATCAAAAGGCAGTATTTAAACAGTTTAGAAGCTCACCCCCAATGCCTACAAAAACTAAAGCCTTAAAGAAAATGATAGTACCATAGACTCTTCTAAAACTTAATAAATTGTATCTATATACTTCATCTCTTTAGGTGCTGTTTTTCTTTCTTTCTTTTATTTTTTAAAGAATGCAAAGAGAGAGCAGGAACCGTGGGGGAGGGGCAGAGGGAAAGGGAGAAGCAAACTCCCTGGAGGTCATGACTTGGGTAGAAGGCAGAGGCTTAACCCACTGAGCCACCTAGGTGCCCCAAGATGCTACTTATTTTTATCTGTGTTATTTTCATGGCTTTAATAAGGCTATGAAATTAATGTACCACTTTCTTGTTCTTCCATATACTCATGAAAATATTAAGCGACTTTAGGCTATCTTAAATCATCTCAGTAGCCATGATTCCCTCACGCATTTTTTTCAGTAATCAGTGTAGACATACTGACAGTCTTCCAATAATTGTGGAAGACATATTTATTTGTTTATTCTTACTGGCTTTATCTATAGTTGCCTGATTTATTTTATCATAATTTAAATATACTCAATGATAGTTACAAGTCTACATTCTTTTCACAGAGTAGATTTTAAAAGATCTGACAATGGGAAATACTTAATAAACTGTTGGAATATTTAAAAAAATTACTTACTTTTACCAGTTTTTCACCCCATAATATAACTGAGATTTCAAACTTAAAGTTATGATTCAAGTACAAACTGTGTCATAGTCTATCTAGATAGCTTCCAAACCCTAAACAGGTTAAACAAAGCTAATAAAGAGCACAGAGTACAAATCCAAACCATCAAGTAAGGCAGGAAATAGGAATCAGAGTCAGCATCCTGGCCAAGGCCAGTAATCAGAGATTTGATATTAACGGAGCAGAGGAAGACCAACCACGATTGAGACTAAAGATCTAAAATGTCTAAAGCAGATTGCCAGTTATATTGGTTCTTCTTTGTTGAAGATAAGGAAACTCAGTTTAAGCAAAAACAAAACCAAAAAATAAAAAAACACACACACAAAAAGAAGGAATACAACATAAAATGGAGTATTTATGGGAAAGGTAGTGAATTTGTAGGAAATATCGGTAGTCCAGCCATAATAGAAGCAGGAATACAAAGACTTAGGTGTCATCAACATTCTCTCTGTCTTGGCATCAACATTCTCTCTGTCTTGGCTTCAAGTAGTCTTTTCATACTCATTCTAGTTTTTTTTCTACAACCTGACTTTTTCTGCATTTCAGAAATCTCTGCTGACACCTCCTGAGATTTCTATTGTAGAGCTTCAGCCATCAAAGTGATGTTGACTCTTTCTCAAATTTGAATCCCATTATCTCTTGGGGTATTTTAATTAGCCTTACTTGGATCAAGTGCCTATTTGACCATTTCAATCATTGCTGGGAAGTCAGGATATTATTATTGTACTCACTTAAGTCTGTTCTCTATTCCTGCCCAAAGTTATGGCCAGGAGTGAGGCTACTATCTGTTATCATAAACTATCTTCACTATAATGTTGCCAGTGGTGGGGTAGAGGAGAAGATGGGGAAATAAGTCTAATCAGATATCCCCAGAGGCTTTATTCCAAAAATGGCAGGCTTACTAACAGGGTGTGGTTCTACATGGAAGAATATTTTGGCAGTCATGCAGAAATGTTTCTGAAAGTTCTAGTTTTTCCAACAATGAACAAAGCTATGTTGTGAGGTAGAAAGCATTTTATCGATAACAGTGACTATGGAGAAACTATAAAATAGTTTATTAAGTGTTATATAAGAAGGATTTGGAAAATCTAAGAGACTGGATACTGGACTGAATTATCTTCTAAGATCTACTTTAATATTTGATAATGCTTGATTCATTTCATTTTAGCCATTCACTTATTCCTTTAGCAGTTTTTAGCTTTTATCTTGTCACTGTACTACTTGTTTAGGATACAAAAGAATAAGACATCTGTGCCTTCAAGGTACTCACCCATTTGATGTATATTATATATACATTTTAGTAACATCAAGGAAACTTATCACAAGGTCTAAAAATTACATGTCCATGAAACAATAAAAATATTCCTTGGTATCGTCCTGCTACCCCTTGCCTTTACCACACATTCCATATTCTAGTCATACCAGTCATCAAATATGACATACACTTCTGTGCTGCCATTCCCTTGCACATTCTTTTTATTCTTCCTTTCCTTAGGTATCTAATATCATGTCTCCTTTTACTTCTTACCATAAAACAAATTTACTTACTCCTCTCTATACTTTATTATTACTTAAGTATCATATTGCACTTATCATAGTTTCTTAAATAATTATGCATGTGTTCTTTTTTCCCACTGAATTATAAGATGTGAGAGAAGAATAATGTTCTCTTATTTTTTATAATCAAAGTACAACAGAGTAAAAACTCAAAACACTGATTGTAACAAGATGAAGATAGTGAATAGTGGGAAATTTTTGAATTTTGATTCATAAAAAATCAAAGAGTTATTGTTAATAAAACAAAACAAAATAATTGACATTAATTATGTATGTGTGTATATATTTATAAAGAGCTTATAGATAACATTTGCTCATAAAGTAGCATAATCTTGCCTTAAACATGGAAAAGATTCATATTTATAATAAACTATAGGTCAATATTCCAATCACACTTTCTAGGAAAAACACTTTAATTTTCAGTATATGATTATTATGATCATTCTTTTTTAATTCAAGTATAATTAATGTAAAATCTAATATTGGTTTCAGGTGTACCACATATTGATTCAGCAGTTTTGTACATTACTCATTGATTACCATAAATGTAGTCACCACCTGTCTCCTATAATGTTCTTACAATATTATTGACTATATTCCCCATGCTGTACCTTTCATCTCTGTGACTTACTTATATGTGGAATCTAAAAACCAAAATGAACAGAGAAACAAAAACAAGCAAACGAAAAGCCAGACTCTTAAAAACAGAAAACAAACTGTGTTTCACAGTTTGCCAGAGGGGAGGTGGGTGAGGCAATGGGTGAAATAGATAAAGTGGATTAATAGGTACAAAATGCCAGTTTGGGAATAAATAAGTCACAAAGATGCAATCTTTATGTTCATTCTGGACAACGATTTTCAAAGTTATTTCAAGAGACAATGAAAAAAATTTGTCAAATAAAGGTCACCCATGAAAAAGAGACCATCATAATGAGCATGGATTTATCAAATATTGACTTTCATTTTAACTCAAATTCCAAAATTTAAAAAATCCTATGATAGAAAATTTGTAATACCACAACAATAATAGAAAAAAGAATAAATCCTGCCTCATGTGTTGATTCCCCAACATCTTTTTTACAAGGCATTTTTTTCCCACATCTTTCTCAACATATCTACAATAATTTCTTTTATAAATCTTTTAACTCTATCCTCTGATTCTTAATCTCTTCTCTCTTTCTTTAATGAAGTTCTATTGACTTTATATTATGTTTGTATTACATCCAATAGATTAGCGTTAAGGTGCATTAAATATTACATCTCATGGTTTTACTAAAGCCAAAAACATCTTCGGGAAGATTAGATATCATCTTCCTCTACAAATCAAATTAGAACTGAAAAAGTCCACTTCCACATACATATTCACAGAGTAATCTCATACCGTATTCTGAATTTGTCTAAGAGATGAGCCTTTCACCTTCTGGTAATTACTTCAGACATAACGACAAGCAAGTCAAATCAGCTTTTATGATGTTAAATTATTTTATAGGTCAATATCATGTACTAAGTTACTATTTCACCTCTAAGTCACATCAAATGATTTTACAGTGAGTGTCCTGAGAAACATTTACATTTGCTGACAAAATATAAAGCACTTAAGTCATTTATATGCAAGGGCTACTTTATGTTTGAAATGTAAAATAACAAATTCTTATTAATTTGAAACTTTAAAATTCCTATGGAAGAAATACTTTAGTTAAAAATTATTATGTCAGGGGTGCCTGGGTGGCTCAATCTGTTAAGTGTCTGCCTTAGGCTTAGGTCATGATCCCAGGGTTCTGGGATTGAGCCCCATGTTAGGTTCCAGGCTCAGTGGGAGCTGCTTCTCTCTCTCTCAGCATCCCCCCCACCCCTCGCTCCTGCTCTCTCTCACTATCTCTCTGTCTTTCTCAAATAAATAAAATCCTTAAAAAAAAAAAAAAAGACAAGAAAATACTCTGTCATTTTACTATTGGTTAGCCTTCACTCTTGAAGAAATGTGCCTTTTCATTTTACTTTTTTTAGAATGTCAACTATTTATTGAACACTTCTATTTCTGATATTTTAGAGGATATACAAAAATTAAAAAAAGAAAGAAAGAATTAAGAAATTTTGAGACAGAGCCCCTGCACACCGAAAGTTTCAGTTTATTTAGAGATACTACTACTACATGAAATAGCGAGAGGAGTCTTGACCCAAAGAAAACAAAATGATAGCTTGAACTTAAAACATACCTCATTTGCCTTTACTTTCACAACAACCTATGAGGTAGGTAGGATTATGGGCCCTGTTTTGCAAAGGAGACCTGAAATCAGAGAGGTTAAGTACGTTGTAGAACTGGATTTAGCCTTGCAATCTATCACCATGCTGTTCTGCTACAGAGAGATGAGGGAAATACTCTAACCAGTGTTCATAGGGTGAAATAAAAGTAAGAAAAGAGTTCTCAGGACATTTCAGTGTGTCATTTTGTACATTAACTCTTTAAAATAAGAACAAAATGTGCAATATTTCCCAATCACTTGTTAAATGTAAACTTGATTTTAACAAGAGTCGGGGAGATGATTACAAAGTCTCTGTTTGAGACTATAGAATTAGGCTCAAAGTCAAATAGATTCAAAGCTTAAATGTAAAAGAAAAAACAAACAGCTAGAGGAAACTTTATATAAAAATGAGAAAGTTCTCTGAGCATAACACCAAAAAATACATAAAGTTCTAGAGCTATGACTCCATAAAAGTTTAAAGCTATCCAACCATTTTTTAAAAGATTTTATTTATTTGACACAGAGAGAGAAAGATCACAAGTAGGCAGAGAGGCAGGCAGAGAGAGAGAAGGAAGTAGGCTCCCTGCCAAGCAGAGAGCTAGGCGCCGGGCTCAATCCCAGGACCCTGAGACCATGATCTGAGCTGAAGGCAGAGGCTTAACCCACTGAGCAACCCAGGCACCCCATCTGACCATTTTTTTAAAAAATCTCTCAAATCAGGAAGAGATTCTTAAGATGTGGGTAACAAAATGTTCCTGGCTTAGTGTATAAAGTTACAAAAAATTGATGAGAAAAAGATGAAGTATTCAAACAGAAAAAAAATGAGCAAAGAATTGGAACTGACTATCCCTAGACAACCCCCACATACACACACACACACACCCCTGGGAAAAAGAGAGCAAATTGATGTAGAAAAAGTATTTAGTCTTCAGTAATTAATAAGATAAAACTTTTTTGCAGAAGTTATAAAACAGTTAAGTAATAGAAGAATTAATTTATTACAGAGCAAAAGGTAATACAGACATGCAAACTGCAAAATAATGTCTATATTGTGAATGGATACATTACCTGAATACTATAAGGGGAGAGAAAATAATATATAATAGAAATAAGCTACATTTCTCTTTAGTAAAGGAAACCACAGTTTTAATTTAAAAAGGGACCTCTTTAAATCAGGGAACCATACTTAATGAAATAGAAAATATAAAGAAAAATCACTTTTACCTAGAAATTCTTTTTATTCAGGTAACCATGTTATAAATCGTTTATCTTTATTAGTCATGTAAACTAGAAGATGTAGAACACTTGTAACCTACAGAACCAAAGAACCTAATTGTTAACAAAAATAAGCTTAAATTTGAGATTGCTTCAGTGTTACACTTAAGATTATATGTGCTGTTTTGCTATAATTCTACATAAAAAGATAAACACCTTGTAAGTTTTTTTTTTCTTTTCCACCTAAGATGTAAACTTTGTTTTTCAATACTTTTGGTATAAATATAGATAATTATGAATGTATAACCACACTAATATATATATTATGAATAATGGTAAATTTCCTGCTGAACTGGTGGGATAGGACTACCAAGTTGGAATTTAGTTGATTCAGAGGAAAATTTTAATGTGGTATTCTTTACATGGCTCAGTTGTAGACTAAGATCCAGGCTTCTACAGCAATAGAAGTATATTGCTAGTGGAAAAATTTGTTTTAATGGAACTATAAGTTTTACTTAGGAACGGCAGTAATATATTTCTTCAACACTAATGTTAGTATTAACTTTTCACACACACCCCCACACACCCCAATACAACATTTGGAGGTGTATATACCAGTGAGGGCTCTTCTTCCTAATTTTATACACTGTAGGATCCTTAGTAACAAAGAAACAAATCCCTTTTGAAAAACAATTCTGATAACTGACTTAAGGACTGAACCTAGCAATAAGGCACACATTATCTCCATGCTGTTTCTATCTATAATTCATTTATGATACTTTACTAAGAGAAACTGCAAAATATTTTGAAAAATTATTTGCCTTTTCCCATTGATTTAATTACTTTTTAAAAGATAGCAACAAGCAGCAGCCTTGAAATTTTTCAAACCTATTGTCTATTAAGGAACTAAATGTTAAGACAACTCAGTTACATTGACTAATGTGGTATTAAGGTACATAAAATATGACCTTTCCACGGGTTTATTTATTGCTTTATAAGAAAGACTCATATTATCAATTATTCTGAGGTTACATTTGAATAATGAAGAAACTACTCAGTGTGAGTTCACCTTTGTTTAGAAATTTTAACAACACTCACCAAGATCTCTTTATTTTTCTAATGCAAGACTGTCCATTCTGCCTGTCATTTTTATGAACCTTGTAGGGTTTAAATTTGGATAATCTGAGAGGAATTCTGAGCATTCACATAGGAGATACTTTAAAAAAATTCTATTGAAAACTGAGTTTTCTGCGTTTGCGAAAGAATTATCCATACATTGGCAGGGGGCCTCCAGGGTATATCTGATTTTTATTTATCCAGATTCCCTAAATGATCTTCCCCAAAATGCAACTACTGCATTAATGGAAAGCATATGTTTCTAAATAAGAAAGAATTCTAGTTCATATGAGCTACCAAGTTAAAATTTAATAAAAACCGAAAGACTAACTCTTCCTTGAATATGACCTCAGCAAAAGGTCATTTTCCCCCCTCCTACAGCTCTTCAAACATGAAATTGAAAACAGGTAGTGCACTGCTGCCACTCACCCCTTCACCCACTACTCAGTGTTCCTCTTCTTAGGTTCTTTACCAGAGCCCAGTAAGTCATCTGAAGGAAAAGAAAATATGTAACTAAAACTAATCAGAAAATAAAGAATAGGGTGAAACTTGACAATGAAGCTTTATTTCCTTCTAACTACAGCTTTAAGCTGTTAGTTGAAAAAATTTAATAAAATACTGAGGTTTCCTATTACATGTTTCATTCTAAACAGTAATGCACCTTAATAGCTTCCCACTCCATGACTGGCCAATAATTCAACATAAGCAATTTCTTTGTATGGAAAGGTATACTTTCCTGTACTTTTGAAAAAGAAAATCAAAATGGATGTCCCTGTGAGGTTATCATTATGCCATGGGAAAAAGAAGTAATTCTTTTATTAATGATGCCATTTTTGAAAGATTTTAAAATATAAACATTTGGATTTTTTAAGTTACTATGATTTAGCAAAGATCTCAATACAAGCATTACTTATTTATATTTTCTAGGAATTATATAATTTTCACCACGAAATGATTTAAATTGTTAATGTTCAGTATAGATCTCAAAATTCATCCAGTGGTGTGGCTCTTGAAAAATATTAAATCACGCTGGAAAATCAAGCTTTCCTCTAATTTCCTTTCTTTTGTTCTTAAATTATCAGTTAAGAGAAACATTTTTTGTCCGCTACAAGACAAACCAAAGATATAAATAAAAATAAATAAATAAATAATAGCACCCAGTAAGAAGTCTGTGCTTAGTGAAATAACAGACAAATAGAGAGCAAATGTGTAACCATCTGGAGAACAAGAAAATCAAAAGTAATAAGCAGCATTCAGAATTTATTACAAAGAAATTATGCCAAGAGCTTCTTATTGCAGTTTTCTATGGAAATGTTCAAATTAGTGGATAAAGAAGTACATTATATACAACATATTTGGACCCCACTGATATCATTTTATACATAATCTCATGGCATAATATTTGCTAAGTAATCTAAATTAGCTTGGCTATAAATGCTGTCATACTGATTGAAAATTTGCTATCACGCTACAAACAGGCAGTCATAATAAATGACACAGTTTGGTGGAATTGTCTGGAGCCAGAGGGATATGATATTGGGTCATCTTTGACAGTGTATTACAAAATGCAAAGAAATTAATAAATCTAAGAGCAACTGAAATACACACATACAAAATAGAGGGTAGAAAAGAGAGGACACACAACGTAAACTAAATAGGTCAAATAAACCAGCAGAAGTTCATCATCACCTTAAGGAAGGGTATAAAGTGGGATCCAGAATGGCTCCCATCATCATCAGAAGTATAGTTGTGACAATTCCATTCCCATTTGCTACTTCAGAATCTAGATGGAGAAGGAAGAGGAAGAAGAGGGAAAAAAATAAAATGTTCTTGGGGCGCCTGGGTGGCTCAGTCGTTAAGCGTCTGCCTTCGGCTCAGGTCATGATCCCAGGGTCCTGGGATCGAGCCCCGCATCGGGCTCCCTGCTCGGTGGGAAGCCTGCTTCTGACTTTCCCACTCCTCCTGCCAGTGTTCCCTCTCTCACTGTGTCTCTCCCTATCAAATAAATAAAATCTTTAAAAAAATAAATAAATAAAATGTTCTTTTCCACTGTCTGAATCAGGATGTCCTCTAAATATCAGCATTTCAGAAATCAGATTCCATTACTAGTTGGCATTTTCCTGCTGCATCTTTGTTTGCAGAAATTATTTGATTTCTCTTTGAAGCCACAGTGCTTGGCATGTATTAAGTAGTCAGAAATTTTCTTGAATGGAATTGTTGAAGTCTGTGTGACAGAACGTCTCTAGAATCTTAGTTTGAGATGGTGATAATGGAGCATAGAGCAAAGTTCTGGGCCTGTTTTCTAAAGCTGTACTGTCATAGACTAAAGACACTAGCCATCCTAATATTAAAAATTCCATTCTTTGGCTATACTGGCCACCTTCAAGGCCTCAGTAACCACAGGTAGCTTAGTAGCCACACATTCTGGGACAGTTCTATCACTGTAGAGAAGTGTCTCAGCAACATCTTCTAGAGTGTGTCAGTAGCATATGATAATTTTCCATACATTTTTTCTAAACTCCATATTCATTTATTCACTCAGAAAATATTTATTGAATATACATTATATGGTAGGCACTGAAGACACAAAGATAAACAAGACCCCTTTTTAACCATTTAGAATCTTTTGTGGGAAGACATTAGTGAATAGGTAGTCACAATCCAGTGCCATGCCAGAGGGTTAATTGGAGGAAAGCATGATTTGAGGCAAAAAATGATCAAGAAGAAGACTACTAATCAAGATATTTTTAAAATTAAGCCAGAGGAAATAAAAATGGAGAGAAGAAGAAAGAACCAAAATATACTTAGTAGGAACAAAATGCATTACTTGGTAAGAAATCGGATGTGGTAACAGTGAAGGAAGAGTCTAGAGTAACTCTGGTTGCTGGCATGAGGGAGTGAGTAGACGGCAATGCCATTATCTTCATTTGGGTCTAAGTGAGGAACTGGTAGGATTTAGAGGAAAGATGACTATTTTGAATTTATATATGAGTGCTTTTTAATGTTACATGTGTGTCTAATATTCATGAGAAAATTTGAGAAGAGCTAGAGTTTTCAGTATTATCATTTTGGAGCTGATAATTTGATGATATCACACAAAAACAAAGAAAGGAATCTTGACAATGAAAGCCAGAAAATTAATAACATTAACAGTTTCTAGAAAATCTGCAGGGAAAACAGGAATGAATGGGGTCATACAAACCAAGAGTTTCAAGAAGGAGCCAACAACCTAAAGATCTTTAAAAAGTTACATAATACGATAAAAACTGGGGGCGGGGGAGTCCATTTAATGTGGCAATAGGTCATGGGTGACATTAAATGACAGTAGCAGAATTTAGGTAGCAAGAAGCCCTGGAGGGAATGAATGAGGAAGAAGAAAAGACATGAGTCGACCACTCTTTCCAGAATACAAACAAATAAAGGATGGAAAGAGCTGTACAGGAAGTGATATGTAGAGATACAAGAGGAGGTGTTTGTTTGCTACTTCTGTTGTGGAAAAGGCTTGAGCATTTAGTTTAAAAGTTGCCATGTCCATAGGCTCTGCATATAATGGGTTCATCTTAGCTTGTTTGAATTAATTGCAGCTTATCTCCCCAGTTACTGACTCTTGGCCAACACCATGGAATGCAATAACTAAGGATAAATGATGTTTTTAAACCATGAGTCTGTGAGTTGTTTCAGAGCAGCATATATCATCAGCCTGCCAGCACTGTTTAATAATAATAATTGGATTTATAATTGCATCTAATTTCGACAGAGCCTGGGAGAGGGGAGCTTTCAAAGTAAAAGCTGGAAACATAGCTAGAATGTCTATATGAGGAGTTCAATACAGGAGATCTCCACCATGAGCAGATTTGGCTTTCCTGCTACAGAGGTGCATCAGATGCACAGCAGTAGGGGTTACAGACCTGTGTGCACAGAAGTGGGAGAATAGAGGAATCTGTGCCAAGATCTCTGGACACTTTTCTTGCAAATCTTCTGCTGTCTCTGTGCTATATATTTTGCCTGTAATAAAATTGTTTGGAGAGCACAACTGAGTAAACGGAGTTCCATAAACAGTGGAACATTAGAGGGGATTTACACATAATTAACCCTGGCTAATATAATGTCACTAGCAAAAATACTCAGCTTTCTTCAGTCTTTCAAAGAATTTGTCGCAAGTGTGATTTGGGGGCTCAACAATTACAATTCCCGAGGATAGTTTTCTCTTCAAGGAAAATGGAATACTATGCAGCCATCAAAAGAAATGGAATCTTACCATTTGCAACGACATGGATGGAACTAGAGCGTATTATGCTTAGCGAAATAAGTCAACTGGAGAAAGACAACTATCACATGATCTCCCTGATATGAGGAAGTGGAGATGAAATGGGGGTGGGGGTTAAGGTGGTAGGAAAAGAAAAAATGAAACAAGATGGGATCGGGAGGGAGACAAACCAAAAGAGACTCTTAATGTCATAAAACAAACTGAGGGGGGTTGGGGGGGAGAGGGGTTGGGAGAGGGTGGTGGGGTTACATTATATGTTTAAATAAAAAAAGCTTAAATAAAAAAATATATATATATATACTTTACTTGCACAAAACAAAATTTTTTTTTTAAGATTTTATTTATTTATTTGTTAGAGAGAGAAAGAGCACAGGCAGACAGAGTGGCAGGCAGAGGCAGAGGGAGAAGCAGGCTCCCTGCCGAGCAAGGAGCCCGATGTGGGACTCGATCCCAGGACACTGGGATCATGACCTGAGCCGAAGGCAGCCGCTTAACCAACTGAGCCACCCAGGCGTCCCGCACAAAACAAATTTAAAAGAAAAATAATTGTCCAGTTTGTCTGTGAGACATCTTACTAACCATCGGCAATCTTTAGTTTATCTATAAATAACTGGTCGTCATGTGAAGTATTTCATTAGCTTATTAAGAGAAGCAGTCCATTTTAGGCACTCATGCCCTCTTGTTAGTAGTCTTCCACTGCCTTTTCAAACATTTCTTCACACCTCCACCTTCACTATGTCATTTCACATGCTCAGGCCTCTCGTCCATTTTGTTGGCTGTGGGTAAATCCAAAGTTTTTCCAGCGTCCTAATAGTAGATTAAATCCCTTCATTGCACACTGAAAAGTCTTTTTTTTTAATTTTATTTTATTTTATTTTTTTCAGTGTTCCAGAATTTATTGTTTATGTACCACACGCAGTGCTCCATGCAATACGTGCCCTCCTTGATATCCACGACCAGGCTCACCCATCCCCCCCCGCCCCGCCCCTCCAAAACCCTCAGTTTATTTCTCAGAGCCCACAGTCTCTCATGGTTTTTCTCCCATCCCAGCTCACATCCTATAAGTACCCAGGAAAAGAGGCCAGATAGTAATGTTCATAGATATAGACTAAGGTGAAATAGAGTGACAGAGTGATGAAGTAGATTATCAGTTTAATCAAGTGCCAAGGAACATAGCTTTTAAGTCAGTAAAATATGGGATTAAGTTCTGGATGGGCTCCTTACCAGTTATATGACCTTGAGAAGACTACTTCATGTATTTAAGCATCAGTCTCCTCCTCTGGAAAATGGTGAAAATGATAATGTCTCAAAATGTTGTGAGGAGATTATATATATGGCAAACTGTTTAGTTCACTGACCAGCATATAATAACTGCTTAATAAATAGCCATGATTTAAATTCAGTGAATGAGAGTTCCATAAAAAATTATATAGTCATGAATACAATACTTAAACTATCCAAATCTGTCCATATCTCAGTTTTCTAATATAAGGGTAAAATTAAGTTTACCTAACTGAATTTCTGTGAACATTGAGAGACTGAATATACAGATGGACAAGGGCCAAACCATATGTAAAAATAGAATTCTAACCCACAACCTCTACACCAACCATCCCAGGAAGCCAAACCACAACCTCTGTGGTAATCAGCCCAGAACAATCAGGACTTTGTTAGTTACTGCCAGCTTCCCTAATATTTGCCTGTACTTCCAACTCAGGACCAACCAGAGAAAGCCAAATAAGCTCCTCAGACCAATCATATAGGATGTCCTGCTCCTGGTTAGCCCATCTCCAGCTTCCCCATGTCAACAAAGTCCAGGGCATACCTAAAGTCCTCTGTCTCACTCTCTCTCCCTCTTTTTTTTTCCACTTGAAAATTTTCCCACTCCCTTGTCTCCCTTTGCGTTTCTGCCCTACACAAATGATGGCGGCTGACTCCCTTGCTATGGCAACCTCTGAACAAATAGGCTCCATTTATTTTCATTTGGGTGGTTTTTGTATCCATAGCATTAACTGAGGTTAAAAGTTCAGCACCAATTTTGAAATTCCATATATTTATTAGTGTTATTATAGTGCAGAAAACAGACATCATGATCATTAAGGCTCAACCATGCAACCATTTGCTTTTGGATGTACTACTTTTCCACCAGGCACATAATCCAAAATTTATGATCAATCCAGTTCTCTCTCTTACATCATTACCACAACGCAGAGTCTTCATCCACTCTGAGTATTCCAGCTGCCTACTCTCCCTAACTTTCCTTTCTTACCATACATCTTCTGCTTTCCATTTTGTCGAGATTCCAACGTCTAGCATTTTAGCAATTCTTTAGTCAATATTCTCGTTAACCTTGAGTTTTGTATGTCTAGGTAAACTCTGGGTAGACAAATATTATTTTTATTTATTTTTCCCAGAAACTCTCCTTTTAAGAGAAGGAGAGTTCCTTTCTTTTAAGAAATTATTTGCCCACTCAATCTACATGGTTCGATAGATTGCTGTCAATCCTATTAGTCCTATCCCCAACATGAATGCTTTAGGGACAGTCAGGTAAACCAACGGGGGTCAAGGAGTCTTGTCCCAGGTGTTTCTAGATTTTCTCGTTAGGCTGGGAATTTATGACTCCAGAGCTCTTGGAAATCAAGTTCTAGCCTAGTGGAATAAACCTGTGTGAGAATGAAGTCCATAGCTGAAAGGAAAAAGAAAGTGTATGCAGGTGTCACTTACTGCCTTGGGGAATGGAGAAGAAAGAACAAACTCTGAGGATGTAGTGACACCTTAGTTGAGTCTGAGGTTATGTTGAATCTGGAGCAAGAGCAGAAGAGACAAGGCTGAATTGTGTTTAAAACCTGTGGCAGTTACCAACATAACAGGACTTCACCTAGGTAAAATCGGTAGGTTAATGTTCAAACTCATAATTTTGGTAGTTCTGGAAATTAGCTGGATATGGTTAATAATAAAATCTTAAGAATGCAATAATAAAATGAGAAGTATTATATTGAGGATAGAAATGCACTAGTCTCACATACAAATGTCTAAACTATAATTCAAAATAAACCAACAGCTCAAAATCCTTTAGGTTGTGGACATTTGGATGTGTCTCACAGTTAGCCATTCATTTGTCTGAGTTCTTAACTTTGTTAAGGGGTGTCCTAAACCCTATTTGCCAAACAGGACAAAGAAATGACTTGAGGGGGGAAAAGGGTGGAAGGACAGGGAGGGATGTTAGGCAGTTAAGCATGAGTGAGGAGGGATAAAGCAGGTGCTGGCCACACCCTCAGCCCAGCCACACCTTCAGAGACACCTCCAAGGGCCAACAACCACAAGGGGACTTCTAAGAGCTGAACATGCGCACAAAGAGTGCAACTTACCCTTAAGTACCTTTAAGGTCACAAAAGGTCATTAGACAGTCATAAATATACAATACATAAATGAATACAATTATAACAGAATGAATCATGGGTAGGTGCATGCGCAGGAGCCAAAATGTTACATAACCACCAGCTGTCAATCAAAAATGTCAATCAGAGCGTTTTGCATATGCAAATTTACACATGCAAAAAGCAGGCTTAAAAGGACGCCTCTAGATCTTCTGGGTGCCATTGCTACTCTTGTTCAAGCAGTGGTCCGCTTTCACTCTTGAAAGTGTGTTATACTTCACTACTCAATAAACTCCCCAATCTGGTCTTGGGTCTCCAATTCTCAGGTGCCTCTGGGGCAAGAACCAAGCTACCCAGTAACAGGGATAGCTCTAGAATGTTACATTTGGGTCAAGATGTCCAGACAGATCATGCAATAGTAAGTAGGCCTGGGAAGTTACCAAATCAATTCACAAGTATTTATTGAGCATCCAGTGTCAAAGAAATAGAAAATGCTTTGGAAGTGAGAAAATGCTTTGGAAATGCTTGGGAGTGAGAAAGCGGTCTCCTGAGTCTGAAGTTTGCTAATTCTCAGACCTTGGTTAAGTCATATATCAGCTGTGTGCCTCATTTTCCTCATCTGCGGAAAGGAAGTGTTATTGTGGATCATCTTATTTGGGGTACTATAGAACAAATAAAATTCCCAGCCTCTGCCCTAAGTAGGTGTGCAGTTTTAGGGAAGACACTTGAAAAATAAAATATAAAAAGAAAAATAGCAATTCAAAGTAATAATACATGAACCACCACAAGGAGGCCTTATAAGCAAAATAAAAGGTAGAAATAATTATTGAAAGAGTAAGAGCCTGGGGAAGCCGCTCTAGACAATGTGAAGTACAGCTGGGCGGCCAGTGGAGGGAGACTTTACATCCCTAACCCACGCCACGGGGATTTTTCTCAAACTCACGAGTGACAGTCTTGCCTCCACCTCCCGGAAGAGATTGATTAAGGAACTGACCGGAATGGGGGTGTAACTTTAGGCACAGGCGCCCCGGGGTACTCGGCCTGGCTGCCGCGGGTGAGAGCCGTGCAGGCAGCCAGAGGAATGCGCAGCCCGGGACTCACCGGCTCCGCCCGTCTCCCAGTGCCGCTTCTGCGCACCCCGCCGGCTCCGCGGCGCCGGCGGCCGAGGCCCTCGGGGTCGGTTACCCGGCGTCCAGGCAACCGCGGAGACGAGGCAGGGGCCCCGGACTTCTGGGCTCGAGCTCCTGGGGCCCCCAGGGCCGGTAGTGTGCCTGCCGGGCGTTTCCGCCCCAGACCAGCCCAACTGGGGCTCTGAGCTCTAGGCCGCTCAAGTGCTGCCCCCTCCGCACTCTTTTCCTTTTGTAACCAACATGCCCGACAAAACTCCTTTTTCTCTTTACTGAAGAGGGGTGGGGGGTGGGCACCGGTCAACGCCTTTCCTACAGTATTTATTACTAAAATCAGAGCATCAAAGATTTATTAAATTCCAAGACAGGAGGACTTTAATTCTTACTCTCAATTACTCTGTTATCCTCAGTATCATTTCTATTAAAGGGAAGCCTTCCAGTGTCTGTTTTCTTGCCCTTTAGTACAATGCAAGAAAGACTTTAAGTGCTAAGCTCCTTTGGTTTGTTGGTCCTAGGGTGCTTTGAGTATTGAAAAACCTGAACGAACTATTAGAGAAGAAAGGAAAGCTTTTCTTTGTGTCTGGAGCTTGAGGTGGGGAAAGTGATGAATTCAAGCCATTTGTGTAAGGGTCTATTTTTAATAAAAAACAATTTTTGAGGGGTGCCTGGGTGGCTCAATGGGTTAAAGCCTCTGCCTTCGGCTCAGGTCATGATCCCAGGATGCTGGGATCGAGCCCCGCATCGGGCTCTTTGCTCTGCATGGGGCCTGCTTCCTCCTCTCTCTCTCTGCCTCCCTCTCTGCCTACTTGTGATCTCTGTCTGTCAAATAAATAAAATCTTAAAAAAAAAAATTTTTTTTTGAAGTATGGTAGGTCCATCTCACAAAATATTAAGTTGCAAAAAATATATATCTAAACTTTGTTTCCTCTTCAATGACTATGTATACCGTGACATGAAATAGGCTTTAAAGACACTGGGGCGACATCAGCAGCCTTCTCGGATGAAACCAACCACTGGCTGATGAACTATAGATAGTTAAAAACATAACATCAGAATAAGAATTAGTATTCTCACACAGATCATATTTCCAGGCAACACTGGGAACAGGCAAAGGCCTGCCAAGGTTAAATAATCAAAATCTATTACTTTAAGAGTCGATTCAGTTAGTAATCCTTCACAATGGTGGGAAATCAGCAAGGCCATACCTGGAAGAAGATCATTCCAGCCAAAGAAATAAAAAAGGAAGAGTCTTAATCTTAACTTAATAAATGCAGAAGTAGAGCTCTTTTTGTAATTAAATAAAAAGTGGACTCCAGAATGCACTCTCCACTTTCCCATCTCCTTCCATTAATTATTTAAATTTGACATGTTAGTGATACAATGTTAAATTAAATCCAAATGAATCATTTACATACCAGTAAATATATATTCATAAGTGTTCAAAGTATCTAAATGGATATATTAAAAGAATACCTAGATTTTTCTCCCAAAACAAAACTTTACCTACTAGAAATCTCATTTTTGACTATTTTCTCTTCATTGATTAGAACTCATTGATAATTGCTATACACCTATTACAGACAGAATTCTGAGATAAGTACCAAGTGCAAGATTGTAGCTGACAGTCAAAATAGGTCAGAAATCAGACACTGTAAAATTAAATCAGTACTAGATCAATTATAAATAATAACACATAGATAAGGTCATTTTATTAGCAAATAGAAAAACAGATTTTCAACAAAAATAGAACAGACAGAAATAACAGATTTTTCTATAGCAACAATAAAAGATAAAGACCAGAATGATGTACATAGAAGAAATAGATCAAATAAAAATACATTCCCTGCAAAACCATCGTTCAAGAATGAGAGAAAAAAAAAAAAAACAACACCCATATTCTGAAAGAGAAAAGAGTTTACCATTAGCAGACCCATACTAGATGTACTTTAGGAAGAAAGAAAATAGTAAAGATATTATAGAGATATGTGGTTAAATTTCAACAGTCTTCAACTGTATGAAAACATGTCAACTATAAACTTGTCCTCCAGTTGTTCTGGGCTTTCTCTTCTTAATCAGCCCTTATCTAATTAGTTCTTAAGACCTGTGATTGCTACTATTTTAATTTATCTCTGACAGTGTTAGACCATTTCATGAATTAGATTTAACGACAGAGTGCTTTGAGCCCCTTGTTTTACTAACACCAGAATTATTTAGAGCTGCTTTTATATTAAATAAATGCATACCACACCTGCCATAGAGAATTAGCTGAATCCTTCTATTTATTGATAACAATGTTTTATTAAGATAGACCAGCAGGGTCCTAAGCAGGCCATTGGAACCAGTATCTAATTATATCTGAGAAAGTGGCATGCTATCAATTTCTCTAAATTAAAAATTATTGTGTTTGGCGAGACATTCTCCAAAATTCAATTTGCTTACATCAAGTCACTTTTTACAGCAACTTGATTCAGTTATTGTAAGTAATTCACACTGATGTACAATGAGAAAGTAAGAAGTTAGAAGAAAGCACCTAATGTTTTTCTATAATGACATATGATTTAAAATATTTCAAGACCAAAACCATTTTGCCCTATCATCAACACTGTAGAATTTGGAGAATATTCAGTGTAGAATATTCATGTGCTAAATATTACCTCTACAGCTTTCTAAAGCAAATTTTCTGTGCTTCTAAGTACTAAACATTCCTACAGATATCCCTGTCGCCACCCTCTATGAGGTTGTAGTCATTTACCCAGGCAAGAGCCCCCTGAGTTTTCATAATAAGATTCCATTTCTCTCATCTTCTTGTCATAAAGCATTAGTCCGCAATACTTTATACAGAATACATGCAATTCAATACTTGTCAGTGAATACAACCTCACGATTTCTCTAAGCAGTTTTATCAAAGTTTGCCTGAAAAGGTACTGTTTACAAACTATGTGTTTTATTTATATTTATTTGTTTATTTATTTGACAGGGAGAGACACAGCAAGAGAGGGAACACAAGCAGGGGGAGTGGGAGAGGGAGAAGCAGGCTTCCCGCTGAGCCGGGAGCCCAACATGGGGCTTGATCCCAGGACCCTGAGATCATGATCATGACCTGAACCGAAGGCAGACACTTAATGACTGAGCCACCCAGGCACCCTAACTTATGTTGTTTTAAAGATGCAGAGCTTGAAGTCTTTTCTCTGTGGTTTCAGATACTTTCCTAAATCAGGTGTAACCAACATCACATTTCCTATTTGAACATTATTAGCTTTCCATGTAATGGGTTGATTTTTTACAATTAACGTTATTCTTTCAATTTCTATCAAAGGGTACTTTGATTAAAAAGATATAGGAAATGTCCTACAACATTAATGGTAGATAATACTATCTATCAAATTACTCAATGGATCTACACTAAGTTATGTGTAGAAAATTAAAGAAGCCCGTGTGTGTGTGCGTGTGTGTGAGAAAGAGAGAGAGAGTCTGAATAGGTTGAGTATCAGAAAAGCTCTGGTAGGCAGTTGTTTAACCCAAAAAACTGTGAACCATGTATAGATTATGAGTTTCAGATACCTATCTGCATCTCTCCATTTACCCTGTCAAACGGACACGAAACCCAATTTTAGCAACCATGTTAGCCCTTTGGCCCTTATTTTCTACTGCAATTTACATTGCATTAACTTTCACTCTATATTTTGTTGTATATGACCTTAAACTTTTTGTGATAAAACATTATGTAAACATACAGCAAAAGTGAATGTGAAGGGAATGCGCAATAAAGATATAGCCTATGAAATTCATATCATTTAATAAGCTATCAACATTAATTTCTGCACTATTTGGGGAAAATTAAGTTGCTACTTTCTAGGATAGTCATGATTTCATCTGATCTATAACACTGTCTTAGCACATTTAGATATTGCCTGTAACATAGAATTGACTATAATGTTGAATCGAGTGTCATAGACTTGATTGTAATAGTGGAAAGTACCAGACTTGCAATCTGCTAAAGCCATAGTTCTCACATCTCCAGTCTTTCATGGAAACAGACCTAAGTAATACAGTAAAAAAATTATTCTGGTGGTTTTCTTAAAAGAAAAAAAAGGCGGGGGCACCTACGTGTCTCAGTCAGTTGGTTAAGCATCCTACTCTTGATTTCAGCTCAGGTCATAATCTCATGATTTCAGGGTTGTGATTTTGAGCCCCAAGTCAGGTTCCACACAGGGCATGGAGCCTGCTTAAGATTCTCTCCCTTTCCCTCTGCCTCTCCCCTCCCATCTGTCACTCATCTCCCTCTCAAAAAAAAAAAAAATTGTTCTGATGGATTTTACTCATTACCTATTCAAGGATCTCTGTCTTGACTACCCACGCATAACAGTCCTTTCAGTAGCAGGCACCATTCTAGTTTTGATCATCTTTACTTCTTTTCATTTGTCCTTTCCTCTCCCAAGGGGTAAGTAGTAGTTAGTCTTCCAGTAGGAAACTGTTCCTTTGTCAAAGCAAGCCACTTAAACATGAGAGAAATGGATGGATAGATAGATAGGCAGATACATTTCTATATACAAATCACGAGCAGGTATCACGAATTATCTTTTGCAGGAAAATAATGAAAAGGGAAAAAAAAAGAATCCCTTCACTCATGGCTTTACCTGTGATCAATGAGAATCATTCATCATTTGCTAATTTCTGTTTATTTATCGATGTTTCACATTTCCTGAGAAAGTTCTGAATAATAAATTACAATACTTATGCTATCATTTATTTATTGAACACTGCCACATGCCAGATTGTATACTTTTCTATTCTCAGATCTACCTCTTAGACAGATTCTACCCTCTTTTCTTTATTTTTTTTTAAGATTTATTAATTTATTTTAGAGGGGGAGAGGTCGGGAGGGGCAGAAGGAGAGAGAGTCTTAAGCAGACTCAGCACTTAAGATGGAGCCCCAATATGGGTATCCATCTCACAACTCCAAGATCATGATTTAAGCCAAAATCAGGAGTCTGTCGCTTAACTGTGCCACCCAGGTGCCCCATCCTCTCATTTTTAAATGAAACTGTGATTTGGAACAGGTTACGAGTTGCCTAGAGACACAATTAGTAATTAATGGAGTCATATTCAAACAAAAGTGTCACTACAATCAGTGTTCTTCACAAAACACTACCAACTGAGCTGTTTTATGGAAAGATATAAAAGTTCATCCCAAAATAGGTAATTAATTATTGTTTATTCCACATATATACTCTGAAACATGGGCCAGCCAAAATAATCATGATAGTCATGAGGGAGATGGAGGATAAGAGTCAGAAAGAAAAGAACCTGTTTTCTTTAGCTGGTATCCAGTCAGGAAACTGATGAAACACTCAGGGGAGGACACTGAGGGAAACTTAATAAAGGTGCTGAAAACACAGAGCACTACCTAGGAAACAGTTAAGAATTATTTGGAAGTAGATTTAGCTAGTCATAAATGTATACTGATGGAACCTGGGTGGCTCAATCAGTTAAGTGTCTGCCTTCAGCTCAGGTCATGATCCCAGGTTTGGGATGGGGCCTCATATCAGGATCCCTGCTCAGCGGGGAGTCTGTTTCTCCTTTTTCCTCTGCCCCTTCCCTTGGTTGTGCACTCTCTCTCTCTCTCTCGCCCATTCTCTCTCAAATAAATAAATAAAATCTTTAAAAAAATGTATACTGAAAATTCTAAGATGACCTTTAAAAATTTTCTAACAATTATATTTGAAAATGGGGCACCTGGGTGGCTCAGTCAATAAACATCTGCCTTTGGCTCAGGTCATGATCCCAGGGTCCTGGGTGGGAAGCCTGCTTCTCCCTCTCCCACTCCCCTTGCTTGTGTTTCTTCTCTTGCTATCTCTCTCTCTGTCAAATAAATAAATAAAATCTTAAAAAATAATTATATTTGATATCATAAAAGAGAAAACAGAATCATACAGAATGCTCAGTTAAAAACAAAAAATGATAGAAACAAGGGGAGTTTAAAAAAAGAAGCCAAGAACAAGTAAAATAAATTGAAAACTGACAATACCTCACTTTAAGACTTACTATAAAGTCATGGTAATCAAAACAGTGTTACAATAGTGAAAGAACAGAAGAATAGATCAAGGGAACAGAATAGAGAACCCAAAGATAGACCTAAAAAATACAGTCAATTAAATTTTGAGGAAGGAACAAAAGCAATTCAGTGGAGAAATCTAGTCTTTTCAACAAATGTTCCTGAAAGTATTAGACATCCACATGCAAAAATGAAGAAATCTATATGCTGGTCTTAGACTTGCACAATAAATTAGCTCAAAATTGATCATAGATCAAAATGTAAAAATGCAAACTTATAAAGCTTCTAGAAAATAACATAGGAGAAAATCTAGGTGACCTTGGGTTTGATGATGACTTTTTATTTATTTATTTAATTTTATTTAATTTTTATTTATTTTTTTTTATTTTTAGTGGTGACTTTTTAGATACAACACAAAAAGCATGATCCATGAAAGACAAAATTGATAAGTTGTACCTCATTAAAATTAAAACCATCTTGGGAACCTGGGTGGCTCAGTTGGTTAAGCATCTGCCTTCCTCTCAGGTCATAATCCCAGAGTCCTGGGATTAAGTTCCTCATCTCCCAGGACTTTCTGCTCAGCGGGGAGTCTGCTTCTCCCTCTGCCCCTCCCCTTGCTCATTCTCTCTCTCCCACCACCCTCGCAAAAATAAATAAATTAATTAAAACCATCTGCTGTTCAAAGTTCTGTTAAAAGAATGAAAAAGTCAAGCTACAGACTGGTAGATAAAGGGCTTATATCCAAAATATACAAAGAACTTTTATTTATTTATTTATTATTTTTTTTAAAGATTTTTATTTATTTCTTTGACACAGAGAGAGAGATCACAAGTAGAGGCAGGCAGAGAGAGAGGGGGAAGCAGGCTCCTTGCTGAGCAGAGAGCCTGATGCGGGGCTCGATCCCAGGACCCTGACCTGACCTGACCTGAGCCGAAGGCAGAGGCTTTAACCCACTGAGCCACCCAGGTGCCCCACAAAGAACTTTTAAAACTCAACAATAAGAAAACAAGCAACTCATTTAAAAAAGAAAAACAGGCCAAAAGATCTGAAGAGACCCTTTATGATGCAGGTCTGATACCTGTGAAAGGAGAGTGGTGGGACAAGCTCCCAGCCATTTTTCAGCTCTGAGAATGTCTCAGCCAAGCCAATAGAGAGCTCCAAGGAAAAAATTGTCTGTTATAGGAATCCCATGTTAGGAAGAAATGGCCTAACTCCAGTATCAATGCCATACTACCACTGTCATGATCAGTCATTGCCTGGGAGCAGCCTAGGGAGAGCATGGCCTCAATATGAATACTATGGGGCATCCGTAAGCTGCATCAGCTAGAGGCTGCTCACTCCTTACATTACCCATACTACCTCCTTTCTCACAGGGACATCTGTGGGCACATCTGTGGCTTTCAAGGCAATTTTGTGCCCTAGTTCAGATGTGCATCCCTAAAGGAGGAGCCCAGTAACAATCTAGAAATTCAGTGACGATCTAACTATTATTAATTGGAATGTGTATATTCAGACTGGTAATTGTTTTCAGCAGAAAAGATCATGATTTTTGACCAAATGCAATATGAGTCCTAGTGTAGCTTACCAGAGGCTTTGTAAAACATCTTAATTTGTGACAGACTCCCTTAATACTATTAAAGTGCTGAGCCGAGAAACAAGAGGCAAGATTGTTTTACCATACCCTGAATATGCTGCATAGCGTTTCATAGTTCCAGGTGCAATTCAAAACTGACAGCATGAAGAGTTACCTGGTAAACGGGTTAGAGCAACACAGACAAAAATTAGTATATTCTGCCTTCAATATCCAAAGAAGTCCACTCAGTGTTTGCTTCTTTCATTAGTGATAGAAGTTGCTACCATTTTTACATCTCTATAGAAAAGTGTATCTTGATATCCCCAAGACCATTGGAATCTTAGAAGATTCACAGGTGTGGCAAAACCCTGTGGCATACTGCCATCTTCCAAATGAATCTAACTTGCTTCTGATTGTATTTGCTGATAGGAATTGAAAAAAGGAGCATTTACTGAATCTATTATTGTATAGCATAGACTAAGGGATCTACTGATTTGTTGCAATAAATATACCCCATCTGGAACCAGGGCTATAGATCACTAGACTGAATTTTCAACAGCTCCACAGTCATTCTCAGGACCTGAGTGACTTCATACCAAGGTGAGAATATGATAGAGATCAGTACCTTGGTTTCTTCAAGTCCTTGATCACAGCACTACTTTTTTTTTTTTTTTAAGATTTTATTTATTTATTTGACAGATGGAGATCACAAGTAGTCAGAGAAGGAGGCAGAGAGAGAGGAGGAAGCAGGCTCCCGGCTGAGCAGAGAGCCCAATGCAGGGTTCGATCCCAGGACCCTGAGATCATGACCTGAGCTGAAGGCAGAGGCTTCAGCCACCCAGGCGCCCCTACAGCACTACTTTTTAAAATTCCCCAAGATGTGGCATTATTACTTTTGGTTTATTTTTTTTAGGAAGAGGATTAGCAACAGGGGCCTCTGATTGGCTTTTATATGATAATAACCCCCACTGCATGGGTCATAGTATCAGTGTGGGGATTCTGCTAAATGTTGAGTATATCCATTTTTTTCTCTACATTCTAGAATTAGGGTAATAACCATATGATTAATGTATGGTCACAGTAGAGAGAGAAAAGAGGTCAAAATTCCACATTCCACCTTGAATTTCCATAGTCTTCACTCTGACTCGTATATTGTCATAGCACTTTGGGTCTCTAGATATTAGCATTATTTCAAAAACAGGCCTTAATAATGCCCAGAAGTTCTGGGAAAATTCTTAACTCAATACATGTGGTAATGCCCGTATGTCCTCTGGGCAAGGTTTGGAGGAAGAGTGAAGACTATATTAGCAGTTCCTCAGCTAAGGTGTTTTATGTTTGGGAAGTGGCTGAGATGTGGAAGTAGGTAAGGGTGTACAACTTCCTTAAGGAGACTTGGTTTTGTTTTTTAACCACTAGATCTGGAAAATTACTGCCTATATGTGTCAAGAAGCATGTCATAGGCTGCCCAACACTTTTATTCCTAGAGACCTCATAACCAGTTTGCCATCATCCCAGCTTCCTATGGGACATCTCATCTGATTGCCACTTTGCTAGTGCTGCTCATTGCGGTCATTGTCCTCGCCTTGTTTCTGACAGTAAAGTGTATCCACTGGCTTCTACAAGAGAAGAGATGATTCTGACATCAAGGGAAGTTATTGAGATTTGCAGGCGCAATTTCCATAGCCTTGTCTGTGTCTGTCAAATGTTTCTCTTCTTGCTGCACAGTCTCTTCTTCTCCATCAGTGCCTTAACTTAGCATAAGACACTTGGAAATATTGAGCATTTAAATGGTACTGGATCCCTGCCTTCATTTAGAGTCAAGCTGTGGGCATGATTTTTTGCCATATTTTCCTTTTGAAACTTCAGGAGATGATGACTTACTTGAAAGCTAACATGAGAACTTTCTCATTTTCCATTCACGTTCTGATTTAGCATTCAAGGCCTTCTGTTTGTCATTTTCTCTGTATATACAATAACAGGTCATCTAAAGTCAGCAGACCGCACAGCCTTTATAATGATTATTGTTGCCACAGTGACTAATTGACAACCCAGTTTATTTCTAACACCTTACTTTCCATATCGACTTCATCCCATACCACCAGTGGTGATAAAATGAATTACAGTAATGCCATCACATTACTCAGATCACTATGTTACATTTCTCTCTGGTGAGAAGTGCTCACTAGAGCTTCTTAGCTAAGTAAGAAAACCAAATTCAGAACACCAATTTGAAGTTATGTTTCCTGGGACCATTTATGCTATTAAACACTATTAACAATCAAAGTACTATGAACAAAGAGAAGGCATTCTAAAATGGTAATGTGGAGAGCTAAATAAAAGGATAACTTACAACATGCAATTAAGCTTAAGGGAAACCAAATGATTGGTGAAAAATCCTGGAAATAACAAAAAAAGGAAGACCTTACCACCATAGCCTAATAATGCAAGGGGAAATGGAAGCTAGCCGAACCAAGTGAAGTCCTAGAAGATCATCTAACAAGAGTTTGTACCTTCGGCACCTGGTAGGAGTGAAGTAGAAAAATAAATAGCTTAAACTCACTTTTTCCCTCACCCTCCAGTCTGTTGCTGGTATCTTCCATTCAGAGAGAAAACCCAGAGAGCAGGGGTTCTAACTGATTTACTCCAAATATTTCACCTCCTGCTTCACCAGAGCAGCATGGTGAATGGTGCAGAAATGGGGGCAGAGGAGCAAATAAAAAATATCCAGTAGAGTGTTAAATGCTCTTACAGATATCTTAGAAGGTATACTGAACCAACCTGACCCAATGTGGACCTAGCCTCAGGATAAGGGATAATAGGAAGTAGTAAAAATTTCAGATATTTTTGGTAAGGATAAGAAAAACATAGAAGGATACATGAGCTTCACTTTCTGGTGAAAACCCAGGAGGAGGCTAAGCCTCAAAGAGAAGCCCTCTTAAACTATCATGGTATGATGACATACTAGAAATTGTGACAGGGGAATTCCACGCAGAGATAATCTGAGAAAGTTTCCTAATCCCCACCACTCAGGTCTCTCCCAGCCACAGAAAAAAGGAGAAAGAACAACTGAAATTTTTCTATGCTCACCACCCTCCTTGAGAGGATTGTGGGAAGCCTGAGATGGCTGGAAGAAATGAATAGTCACAAGTGTCCACAGCCAACCAGTAAAAGTCACAGTGAGGCCTTAAATATGGCGTCAGAGGCCAGTGGGACTGAGTACTAAGAACCAAAGACCTTAGGATGCTCCCTGTCTCAGTTGGGCAGCATAGGACAGAAGATAGACCACACACAGCAATGAAAAGATGTTCCATAAACCACAATGGAAGGAGAGTCTTTGGTATATGCTGATTTGATAGAGTATTATTGAAATGAAAAATATTAAATGAAAAATATTGAAATGTCAGCTTACTTGAAATTAATTAGATTCATTTATTAGCCATCAATCAGAATGGGTGTTCAAATTAAATGTGGTTCAGTTGACAACTCAGAGTTACATCTGTCACCTGAATATATGATGTGAGAATTCCCACCAGAAAGCTGTAAACACTCACATATATATAGTGTATCTACATAATGTGCTCCGCTAAAAGTAATTTGAGAAAAGGTTTAGATCAGGATTAACAGATAATTTTCTATATCCATAATTCTGTTGTGATTATCATCAGACATTTCAATTTATAATTCCAACAAAATATTTCACCCAAATGGCCCTCTGGGTTAATCAGCACCATTCAGCTTAAACTGTGCAAGTTTTCACATTTTTCTGTTACTCAATATCATTAAAAAGTTGTGTTTCTAAAGCAGCAAGTACATTTGTAGTTATTTTCTTTTACTTGAATCTGGAACTAATTCTAATTGATTGCACTTAAAATTTATAAATTTTACAAGAGGAATAGCACAGTTATTATCCTTAATGAAGCCCCTGTGGTGTGTCATCCCAACCAGTGACTGTTACCAGATGTCTTATTTGGCCTTCAAATTTTCCCTCTGCCACAACATACTATTGTTGAATTAATTATAATCTAGAATTCTCATTAAGTTTATATGTATATGTTTCCTTGCAGTCTTCAGAATTTAGTCATAACTTTTAAAACAAAAATTTCCATCTTAAGTAAATCCTACTTTCCATTAGAGTTTAATAAATTAGAAATATGAAACCAATATTCTTTCTGCTTTTCAAAATATAATGATGACAATTTCTAATAGAAAGCCATTTATACTTCAAATGAACACAACATATGCCAGTTTTCAATCTCAAGACAATTTTTATGACCAAGTCACCAGATCCTAAAAAGAGATGTTTGTAGTTGAAATGTCATCATTTCTTTAGTGTACACACAGTAGTTTCAAGGCTTTTGTCACATTAATTACTTTGGTTAATAATTTGAAATTCCAAAAATGATTCTTGGTTTTAATCTCATGAAATCTATTAAAATATTATTTTGTATCTTTTATCATATTAAATTTATCTACTTCAAGATCTAGCTTTTATTGTAAGATTTATGCACCTAGTTAGAAATACAACTAACAAAGAGTAGTACTTCCAATTCTACATAGCCTGATGGCTTCATCATGATAAGCATAACATAATAGAGTCGTCAGGTCACTATGTTGTACACCTGAAACTAATGTAACATTGTGTGCTAACTGCAATAAAAAGAAAAAAAGAAAAAGAACAGTGACATCAACAAGATTCATGTTCTCCTTAATTTATTGTTAAAAATAAGTGATCTCTCCATTTACTTAAGTAGGCTGTGTTTAGCTATTGCTCTTTGGGGCATCCTTAAATTCTTTGTCACTCATTTCGTTGATTTGCAACCTCATTTAGGAGGAAAACTGAAATATGGCAACTGTTTATTACACTTACTGAATATTTATTACATATGGACACAGTTCTAAACACTTTACATCATTAATTTATTTAATTTTCACAACAATTCTCTGGGGCAGTTACTTATATAGGTGACTAAACAAAGCTCTATTTCCCCAAGGTATCTCAACCAGTAGGTGGTAGAGAAAGCAATCAAGTCCAGGTAACCAAATTACAGTTACACTCCTAGCCACTTTGCTGCACCACCTCACATATGAGAACACAGAGGAAAACTACACAGACTGTGACACAGTCTCCTGTTTTTTTAAGTACAATTTATGTAATCAAATCCTCTGACCTCTCTCACCTACCACGACTTTCTTCCCACTGTAGACCTGCATTCGTCTCCACTCCCACCCACTCTCCATAGAAGTCTCTCTAGCTCCAGGACTATGTAAACAGCTTCCAGGAGAGCTCTCATTCTGCTTGATAAGGGTCAAACCTTTTGTTCCCCTACAGAGTTTTCACCCCTGGGAAATAAGAGCTCACTGTCCTACTTGACACATTAAGAATAAGGAAGATTAATAGGTTAACAAAAATAGGTTGTGAAATCCAGTCTTGAACAAACAACTGGGGAGATTAGATGTTTGTGTCACCTAGTATTGATCTTTCAAGTATGCCCTTGGAAAATAAAAAATGTAACTAAACAAATACATATGTATTGCTCTACTCTGTTAGACCTAACTTTTCTCAAAGACCTTGCATTTCTACGCTGCCACAGAGCTTTAATTTATTCTTGAAATTATTAATGACAACATTAAGCATCCTATGGCTATTCTTTTTAGTTAAAAGAATTATAGCAGTTATATTTATTAGCATTGGTTTATAGCTAAGTGTATTAACTCATGGAACTACTTTAACTCTTAGATTTAAAGTAATTATTTTATTTAATATGTAGTTAAAAATGAGAGATTGTTTTCACAGAGTAGTCTGCATCAAAGGCTATTTGTGGACAAAATGTTTATTAGAAGAGGAAAACTATCCACACATTGAGCCATTCATTCATTAATTCAGCAGATGTCTATTGAGCACTTAGCTCTTTGCCAAATATTTTTATTGCAGTAAGCAAAACAAGCCAAATTTCTGCCTTAATAGAGCTTACATCCTAGTGTGGGAGACAGACAGTTCCTCCATATACAGATGAATGCACAACACTGGGTGCTAAGAAGAAAGTGTAGAGAGGTTGAAGGGGTAGAGTAATGAGGGTGGGTGCTATGTTAGATGTGTTGCATTTAAAGGCCTCATGGACTAGGTGCCTTTTGAAGAGAGACGGAATGAAGCAAGGAAGCAAATCACGAGGCTGTTCAGGGAAGAGTGTCATTGGCAAAAGAAACCACAAATGCCAAGGCTCAAAGGCAGATTCTGCTGTGTGTGTGTGTGTGTGTGTGTGTGTGCGCGCGTGTGTGTTTGTTTATACTGGTGGTGGAGAGTAAAACTGCTTTCAGCAAAAATATGGTCTTAGAGGGGAATTAAGATTGAGATACCATGCAATATCTGTACAACCGTGAAACCAGAGAATCTAACAGTCACTGGAACCCCAAACTGGGTTGTCCAGGCAGGTAGCCAAGCAAGACTGAAGGCCGCCACCATGAGTATTTAAAATGTACAAAAGCAATAGATTGGAAATCATTTGCCAATGCTTAATATCAGGACAGGGCTAGCAAGACCTGAAAGAGTTCTGAAGAAAATGAAGTTCTAAGAACTTGGGGTAACCATTAAAGTGGGCTTGGGAGACAGTCCAACTCGCATAGCTGAGAGTTACGGAAGGCTAGGGTCCACCTGATTGGGTGGGGGATTCTGGCACAGGAGCCTTGCACTTTCTTTGAGTGTGTTCTTATCCCCAGTGTAGTGGCTGAATGAAGAGAAACTTTCCCTCTGCCTGAAGTGGATATAACTCTTCTCTTGCTTATTTTGGTTCTCTTTGCCTAGGAAAAATCAAATATTGACCCAATGCAACTTTATATTGTGCTGACATCATTACCTTGTACACCAAAAACATAGAAGCAAACATGCATTGCTAAAACAAGTGTAGAGAAAAGTAAAAATTTGATGCATTTATGAAAGAAAGATTACAGCAGTGTGTCTGGACGTCAGTGAATGAGCAGGAGTGCTTCGAAATAACATAAAATAAGTAGCTCAGCAGGCAGGCCCAAATCCTATAGAGCTTAGATAGGACAGCCAGGGACAAATCATACAGACCTTAGAACTTTAGATTTTTATGTAAATGTGATATGAAGCAATTGGAAGGTTCTGAGAGGGCAATAATCTCTCTTACATTTTAAGAGTCTCATGCTCTACCGACTGAGCTAGCCAGGCACCCCTTTCTTTCTTACATTTTAGAAGGAACACTCAGTTGTGTAGAGATTAGTATATAGGGATCAAAAAAGAAAAACTGATAATGAGTTAAGTAGCTATCTAGATAAGAGATTATAGCAGATTAAACATCACTGAGCTATGGCCATTACGATAAAAGTTCAGAATATGAATATGTTTTCAAAGATAGAGCCAACAGAATTTTCCAGTGGACCAGATGTAGGTTGTCAGAAAAAAAGAGGAATCAAGGATGATTTCAAGGATTTTTTGTTGTCATTGCTGTTGTTGTTGGGGTTTTTTTGTTTGTTTGTTTTGCGTGATCCCACTGAATATAGGTGCCATTCCCTCAGATGGCATACACAGGGGAAGGGGTGATTTTAACAGGGATTCAAGAAGGAATCATCCCATTTTGGATGAATTAAGATTAAAATACCTAATAGAAATCCAAGAGAGGATGTGGAGTCCCATATGAAGAAGAAAGTTTGGGCTAGAATTATAAAGTATTGCGCAGGGAACCTAGGGATAGCACTTAAAAATATGGGACTGGATGAGATCACTTGGGGAGTAGGTCTAATACAGAGATGTCTGGGTCTGATTTCAGTGGAAAACAGGCATTAATTTAAAAAAAATCAAGAAACTTGACAAG